>JABUQX010090030.1:0-10000 GCA_015478945.1 Trachelipus rathkii
AGGAGAGATCGCCAAACTGGTTGGCGTCAGCAACCGTTGTACGTATTACCCCTATTTTACGCCCCTAATTTTTTTCGACCGTGGGCAATTTTTGCCCCACGGTAATTTTTTGTCCTAAGACCCTTTAAGGGGCTTAGCCCTTTTTGATGTCGTTACCTTGTCGTTACCTTGTTTGGCCATGATATTTCGACCAACCCTTTGGTCTTCCATGGTCAATTTTGGCCCACGGTAATTTTTATGCTACCACTTTGTCTTGCCATGGGTCATTTTTTTGGCCACACGCTAATTTTTTTACCCCATCGTGCGCCACCGCATCACATATTTCGTTCCTAACTTTACGCATGTATGGACCTACCCTAACTTGAACCACCTACACACGTGCGCGTGCGCACACACACACCCACACACACACACACACATACACAACACACACACACACACCACAACACACACACACTTACACACCCACACACACACACACACAATCACCCACACACACACACACATTAACACACACACACACACCTACACTTACACAGACATTCACTGTCACTCTTACATTTAACCATAGACACTTACATTTTACCATAGACACACACGTGCGCGTGCGCACACACATACACACCCTGACAGATACCATGGGTCAAATTTGACCCACGGTAATTTTTGTCCTTCCCTTTAGGGGCTTAGCCCTTTTTGAATGTCTTAACTTGTTTGACCATTGAATAATTTCGTCCTTACCTTGCATATATCCATGGGTCAATTTTGACCCACCGAGCTTTTTCCAGGCCCAATCAACGTAAGAAGTATCTAGTGATGTTCTATTAGTGTTCCATGAGTATTAGATGAGTGCCAGGTGAGTGCCAGGTGAGTGCCAAGTGAGTGCCAATGAGTGCCAATGAGTGCCAAGTGAGTGCCAATGAGTGCCAAGTGAGTGCCACACATAGTGCCAATTGAGTGCCACATAGTGCCAACTGAGTGCCACTTTTTTCAAGCCTTTTCTAGCCTCCCCTGAGCCCCGAATGCCCCTAATATGGGTGTCTACCCCTAGGTAATAAGGTATGAGGATTCGATTGGTGTATATTACAAGTTGGTAGGATGCTTCCTACTATGAGTTAGTCTTATTCTATTACTTATACACTACGACAATTATACACACATTCACTATGACACTTATACACACTATGACACTTACATTAAACCATATACACTTACACTCACACCCACACACAGATACACTTACACTCACACACTCGATATTTTGATACCTCAACTTTGATGCCTCAACTATTCAAAGAATTTCGTTTCAAATATACTACGAGTCAATCATTTTTTAACTAAAATTGTTAAAACGAAATTTTATTAAAAACATATAATTAGTAAAACATACCTTAAAGCAGTAAAGCAGTAAAACAAATGAGGTGTTATTACCTAACACCTAGGGGATTAGTTTGCTTTTGTTTTTACTGCTTTACTGCTTTAACTTTCTGCTTTAAACTGCTTTAACTCATGGTTTTTACTGGCTTTAACTCTCTGCTTTAAGCTGTTTTAACTCTCTGCTTTACTTGTTTTAACTCTCATGTTTTACTGCTTAACTCATATATTTATTAGGACAAAAAGCCCAGATAATTTTTTATTTGGGGTTTTTTACTTTTTATTTATTATTTCAATATTTTTATTTTTGTTTTAATACTTTTTATTTATTATTTCTATTTTTATTTTTGTTTTAATACTTTTTTATTTTTATTTGTAATGTAAGAATAAAAACACAGAGTTTTGTTATATTAACATTTTATTTTAATAAAATTGTACGAAATTTTATTAAAACATTTTTTTACATACCTAAATCAGTAAAAGCAGTAAAACAATAGAGGTGTTATTACCTAACACCTAGGGGATTAGTATGCCTTGTTTTACTGCTTTACTGCTTTAACTTTTCTGCTTTACTGCTTTAAAAATCATGTTTTACTGCTTTAACTAATCTGCTTTGCCCATATAATCACCTCAAGTTTTACTGCTTTAACTTCTATGTTTTACTCTTTCTGCTTTACTGCTTTTACTGCTTTAACTCATATATTTATTAAACATTATGTTTTCTTTTATCATTTTTTATTTTGTTTTAATACTTTTTTTTATTATTTCTATTTTTATTTTTATTTTTAATACTTTTTTTATTTTTTAATTTGTAATGTAAGAATAAAAACACACAGAGTTTCGCCCATATAAACATTTTTATTTTATCTATCTATAGTACGAAATTGTATTAAAAACATATACTTTACAACCCTTAAAGCAGTAAAGCAGTAAAACAATAGTGGTTGTTTATTAACCTAACACCTAGGGGATTAGTATGCCTTTGTTTTACTGCTTTACTTTTTACTTTCTGCTTTACTGCTTTAACTCATGTTTTACTGCTTTACTTCTGCTTTAAACTGCTTTTAACTTCATGTTTTAACTGCTTTAAACTCTCTGCTTTACTGTTTTAAAACTCTCTGCTTTACTGTTTTTTAACACTCATGTTTTTACTGCTTTAACTCATATATGTTTTATAAACATTATGTTTTCTTTTATTTATTTTTATTATTATTTTTTATTTATTTTATTATTATTTTTATTATTTTTATTATTTTATTTTTATTATTTTTATAATACTTAGTGTTATTTACTTCATGCCTATTGTTATATTATTTAGAACACACACACACACACACACCACAACACACACACACACATACACACACACACACACACACACCACACACACACTTACACTTATAAACACATCCCATAGACACTTATACACACATTCAACTATGACACTTACATTTACCCATAGAAACTTACATTTACACTTATACACATGTGGTTACACACACACCACACTTACACTTATACACACATTCACTATGATCTTATGCACACATTCACTTATGACACTTACATTTTGTCGCATTAGACCACTTACATTTACCACTTACAGCTCACACAACAGATTTACTTACACTGACCAGATTTAACTTACACTCACATCAGATTTACTTACACTTTACACAGATTTACTTACACACACACAGATTTTACTTACCACTTGCATCACATATTTTACACATCAACACACGACACACGACACACACACACACCCACGCACACTCACTTACACATGATAACGTTTAATTTATTAAAACATTTTATGTTTAATTAACACGTAATTTATATTACTGTTCATTCAAATCCAACTAAGAATTATTTCAAAGTTTTCTTCTTAAAAACTTCTATTAATATAATCAAACATTATCTTTGAACAAAGAATTTTTATTATTAACTGTGAATACTTTTTGTTTATAAATTTTATAACTATCAAGTTTTAAAATAACTTTTACTAATATTTTTATGAAATTTTTATTAAAAACATATATTTTACGTACGTTATATCATAAATCAGTAAATCAGTAGGGTCAGCCCCTAGCACCCCTCTACACCAATGCCGCGTTATGTTCTACTGACTTACTGCTTTACATCATGCTTTAGCCATGTAATAAGTATAAAAATAACAAAATAAGTTCTTCTCCGCTAACATAACATGTATTTAATTAAAATCATTCTAAGTTTTTATTTAAAAATAACAATTATTCACTAACATTTATATTATTCACTCGATGTTAACTAAAAATATTTCAAAGTTTTTAAATAATGTGCGGGTTTTCTTTATTATTATTATTATTATCTATGTACATTGACAATCCTCACGGAAAACACAACTGACCTCGCACTCCTTTACAGATACGAAACTGGACCCTCCTCTCTCTTGTAAAATTGTTGAATAACTACTTTTAGGTCTAAATTTAGGATAATCCTTTTTGTAACCCGGGGCGATTTAAGCCTAATTCCAGTTCAAAATATATTTCAAACTGACCTTTTTCTGTAAAATGTGGGGCAATAACTACGTTACTGACCTCTCTCTGTAAAATTTAGGATAATCCTTTTTGTAGACGGGCTAATTTATTCCTAATACCAGGTCAAAAGGTAAATTCCGTATAGACAAGAATCATTGTTATTATTAATTTTTATAAATATATTTCAAACTGAAACATGCTGGATCGGTAAGATCCTTTAATAGCAGGTAAAAAGGAAATGTTTTTCTTACTGTGATTGGTCGGGGGTAATCCTTATCTCTATACTGACCTCGTATGTGATTAGTCGAGAATTATTTTATGCGTCTTTTGAAAATTAACGCTTTGTTCTTTAAACTTGTATTTGAGCAGGTGTGTGTTTTATTATCTTTTAGACCAAACTCATTTTAAAATCATAGTCCTTTTAGCTTAAGCGGGGCACAAGTTATCTGATTTGTATTAAAAGTGTTTTATTTTTTACTAAAGTGTATATCATATTTATATTAATAAATACTTACATTGAGGAATAATTATTTAATTTCACTAGATAGATTAATATAATTATTTCACTAGTTCATAAGCTAATCACCAGGGCTCAGCATGAGCCCAACGCGCAAAGGCAGCCAACCCCGCACCCGCAGGTGCGTCCCCCGCCGCGTCCCCGCCCGCCGCGTGCGCCCCGCAGGCGCAATATTTCCGCGTTCCCGCCCGCCGCGTGCGCCCCCAGGCGCAATATTTCCGCGCGAATTATTATTTAGAACACACATACACACACAAACGCACACATACACACAACACACATACACACTACAGCACACACTATTCACACACACAACACATCACACACACACACACCCACACACACACACAACACTCATACACATATAACGTATAAAATTTATTAAAAACATTTTATTTTTTATTTTATTATTATACTTAGTGTTATTTACTTCATGCCTATTGTTATTATTATTTAGAACACAGCATACACAAACACACCACGCGCACATACATCATCACACACATACACACACTACATTCACACTCACAACGCACACTCACGTTACACATATAGCGTAATAAATTTATTAAAACATTTTATTTTATTATTATTATACTTAGTGTTATTTAATTTTCATGCATATTGTTATTATTTAGAACACACATGCACACACTCACACACACACATAACACACACACCCACACACACAAACACACACACACACACACACGCACACTCACTTAAACAGATAACGTATGATTTTTAAAACATATTTTTTTTTTATTTTATTATCTTAGTGTTATTTACTTCATTCCTATTGTTATTATTATTTAGAACACACATACACATCCGCACAATCGCAAACACACACACACACACACACACACACACCCACACCATACACACTTACACACGATCCCACCCGCCCGATATTTTGATGCCCTATCTTTGATGCCTCCGCTTTTGTTTGCCTCAACTTTTGATGCCTCAGTTTTTTGATGCCTCAACTTGAATGTCTTCAGCTTTTTGAATGGCCTCAACTTTGAATGCTCAGCTTTGATGCCTCAGCTTTTGATGCCTCAACTTTAATAACTTAGCTCTGGTATCTCAGCTTTGGTGGTTGTCTTTGATGACGTCATCTTTGAGGGCGTCATCTTTGACACCACCTAATATTAATGATTCATCTTATAAGCAGTTACACTTACAGCTTATACACACATACACTATATCTCTTATTCACACATATGCAAATACACATAGACACTTACACTCACACACACACCACCCACACACACAATATTATATATAATAATATATATATATATATATTATAATATATATATATATAATATATAATATAAGTCATTCATTTTTATTTCATACTTAAACATTTTTTATTAAAAACATTTTCGCGAACCTATTCATTCGCGCGGAAATATTGCGCCTGCGGGCGCACGCGGCGGGCGGGAACGCGGAAATATTATTGCGCCTGCGGGCGCACGCGGCGGGCGGGGACGCGGCGGGACGAACCAGCGGGTGCGGGGTTGGCTGCCTTGCGGGTGGGGCTCATGCTGAGCCTTGGTGGTTAGCTTTATAAATCTAGTGATTTAATTATTATCTATTCTAGTGAAATTAATAATTATTCCTTAAATTTAAGTATTTATTATAAATATGATATAAACTTAGTAAAAATAAAACACTTTAAAAAAATCAGATAACTTGTGCACCGCTTAACAGTAAAATGACTATGATTTTAATAAATGAGTTTTGGGTCTAAAAGATAATTAAACACACAACCTGCTTCAAATACAGTTTAAAGAAACAACGTTAATTTTCAAAAATGACCGATAAAATAAGTTCTCGACTAATCAACATACGAGGTTCATATAGAGATAAGGATACCCCGACAATCAACATAAGGAAAATCATTTCCTTTTTACCTGCTTAAAGGATCTTACCGATCCAACATGTTTCAGTTTGAAATAATATTTATATAATAAATAATAAATAACAATAATACTTGTCTATACGGGAATTACCTTTTGACCTGGTAATTTAGGATTAAATTAGCCCGTCTAAACAAAAAGGCTTATCCTAAAATTAGGCCTAATTTAGGCCTAACGTAGTTATTGCACCACATTTTACAGAAAAAGGTCAGTTTGAAATATATTTTGACCTGGAATTAGGCCTAAATCGCCCCGGGTTACAAAAAGGATTATCTTAAATTTAAGACCTAATAGTAGTTAATTTCAACACCACATTTAACAGAGAAGAGGGTCAGTTTTCGTATCTGTAGGAGTGGCGGGTAGTTGTGTTTCTCTGTGATCGGATTGTCAAATGTACATAGATAATATAATAATAATAAAGAAAACCGAATTATTTAAAAAACTTTTTAAAATATTTTTAGTTAACATCGAGTGAATAATATAAATGTAAGTGATAATTGTATTTTTAAATAAAAACTTAGAATGATTTTAATAAAATACATGTTATGTTAGCAGAGAAGAACTTATTTTGTTATTTTTATATTTATTACATGGCTAAAGATGATGTAAAGCAGTAATCAAAAGAGAACAAAACGCGCATAGCTTGGTGTAGGGGGTTGCTAAGGGGGCTGACCCTACTGAATTTTACTATTAATTTGCTTTAAGGTACGTAAAATATATGTTTTTTAATAAAATTTCATTAAATTTTAGTAAAAATTATTTTAAAACTTGATAGTTATGAAATTTATAAACAAAAAGTATTAACAGTTAATAAATTCTTTGTTCAAAGATAATGTTTGATTTATTATAGAAGTTTTAAGAAACTTTGAATTAATTTTAGTTGTATTTGAATGAGTAATATAAATGTACGTGTTTAAATTAAAACCATAAAATGTTAATAAATTATACGTTAATGGTAAGTGGGAAGTGTGCGTGGGTGTGTGTGTGTGTGTGTGTGTGTGTGTGTGTGTGTGTAAATATGTGTGCAAGTGTAAGTAAATCTGTGTGTGTGTGTTAAATAACAATAGGCATGAAGTAAATCTGTGTGAGTGTAAGTTAATCTGTGTCAGTGTAAGTAAATCTGTGTGCGAGTGTGAAAGTGTAAATGTAAGTGTCTATGTGACAAATGTAAGTGTCATAGTGAATGTTTGTATAAGTGTCCATAGTGAATGTGTGAATAAGTGTAAGTGTGTGTGTGTGTAAGCCACATGTGTATAAGTGTAAATGTAAGTGTCTATGGGTAAATGTAAAGTTTGTCAATATGTGAATGTGTGTATAAAGTGTCATAGTGAATGTGTGTAAAAGTGTAAGTGTGTGTGTGTGTGTGTGTGTGTGTGTGTGTTGTGTGTGTGTGTGTGTGTGTGTGTGTGTGTGTGTGTGTGTTCTATATAATAATAAAAATAGACACATAATAAATAAAACTATAAAAATAATAAAAATAATAAAAATAAAATAATAAAAATAATAAAATAATAAATAAAATAAAATAAAAATAATATAAAATAAATAAAAGAAACATAATAATGTTCATAAATATATGAGTTAAAGCAGTACAACAAAGAAGAAAGTTAAAACAGTAAGGCAGAAATTAAAACAGTAAAGCAGAGAGTTAAAACAGTAAAGCAGAGGAATGAAGTAAAGAAGAGATTTAAAGCAGTAAAGCAGAAAGTTAAAGCAGTAAAGCAGAAAGTTAAAGCAGTAAAGCAGTAAAAACAAAGGCATACTATTCCCCTAGGTGTTAGGGTAATAACACGCACTTTTGTTTTTCTGCTTTACTGCTTTAAGGGTTGTAAGTATATGTTTTTTTATAATTTTCGTAACAATTTTATTAAAATAAACAATGTTTATATGGGCGAAACTCTGTGTGTTTTTTATTCTTACATTACAAATTAAAAAAAAATAAAAAGTATTACAACAAAATAAAAATAAAATAATAAATAAAAAGGTATTAAAACAAAGTAAAAATATAAAAGAAAACATAATGTTAATTAAATATATGAGTTAAGCAGTAAAGCAGAGAGTTAAAAACAGTAAAAGCAGAAGGTTAAAGCAGTAAAACATGAGTTAAAGCAGTTTAAAGCAGAAAGTTAAAGCAGTAAAACATGAGTTAAAGCAGTAAACCAAGAAAGTTAAAGCAGTTAAGCAGTAAAAACAAAGGCATACTAAAATCCCCTAGGTGTTAAGGTAATACACACCTCTATTGTTTTTAAACTGCTTTCTGCTTTAAGGTATGTAAGTAATATGTTTTTAATAAAATTTCGTACCAATTTTAATTACAATAAAATGTTTTTTATAACGAAACTCTGTGTGGTTTTTATTCTTACATTACAAATAAAATAAAAAAGTATTAAAAACAAAAATAAAAATAGAAATAATAAATAAAAAAGTTTTAAATCCTAAATAACCTCCTTGTATCAACCACAAGTACCAAGAGAAAATTAAAAAATATAAAAGCAAACATAATGTTAATAAAGCATTGAGTTAAAGCAGTAAAGCAGGAGTTAAAACAGTAAAAGCAGATGAGTTAAAACAGTAAAGCAGAGAGTTAAAGCAGCAAAACATATGAGTGAAAGCAGTAAAGCAGAAAGTTAAAAGCAGTCAAAGCAGTAAAAACAAAAGCATACTAATCCCTAGGTGTTAGGTAATAACACCTCCATTTACTGACTTACTGCTTTAAGGTATGTAAGTATATGTTTTTTAATAAAATTTCGTAAAGTTGGTAGTAAAAATGGATTTGTACTCGTAGTATATTTGAAACGAAATTCTTTGAATAGTTGAGGCATCAAAGTTAAGGTATCAAAGTTCAAGTGTGTGAGTGTAAGTGTATCTGTGTGTGGTGTGTGTAAGTGTAAGTGTATATGGTTTTAAAATGTAAGTGTCATAGTGTGTATAAGTGTCATAGTGAATGTGTGTATAAGTGTCGTAGTGTATAAGTGATAGAAAAAGACTAACTCATAGTAGGAGGCATCCTAGCAACTTGTAATATACACCAATCGATTCTCATACCTTATTACCTAGGGGTAGACACCCATATTTGGGATTCGGGGCTCAGGGGAGGCTAGAAAAGGCTTGAAAAAAAGTGGCACTCAGTTGGCACTTGTGGCACTCACTTTGCACTATGTGGCACTCACTTGGCACTCATTGGCAACTCACTTGGCACTCATTGGCAGTCATTGGCACTCACTTGCACTCACCTGGCAACTCACCTGGCACTCCTCTAAAATACTCATGGAACACTAATAGAACATCACTAGATACCTTTCGGTGATTGGGAACCATCAAAGCCATCAAGTTAGCGTGGGTCAAAATTGACCCATGGTATATGGCAAGGTTAAGGACGAAATATCATGGTCAAACAAGGTTAAGACATCAAAAAAGGGCTAAGCCCTAAAGGGAAGGACAAAAAATTACCGTGGGTCAAATTTGAGCCCATGGTATCTGTCAAGGGTGTGTATGTGTGTGCGCACGCGCACGTGGGTATAAGTGTAAATGTAAGTGTCTTGGTTAATGTAAGTGTCATAGTGGAATGGGTCTGTATAAGTGTGTGTGTGTGTGTGTGCTGTGTGTGTGTGTGTGTGTTGTGGGGTGTGTGTGTGTGTGTGTGTGTGTGTGTGGGTGTGTGT
>JABUQX010090030.1:17500-57716 GCA_015478945.1 Trachelipus rathkii
AATAATAATAATAATAATAATAATAATAATAATATGTTAATAATAATAATAATAACAATAATAATGATTTTAATTAATAATAATAATAATAATAATAAAAGTAATAATAATAATAATAATAATAATAATAATAATAATAATAATAATAATAATAATAATAATAATAATAATAATAATAATAATAATAATAAAAGTAATAATAATAATAATAATAATAATAATAATAATAATAATAATAATAATAATAATAATAATAATAATAATAATAATAATAATAATAATAATAATAATAATAATAATAATAATAATAAACCTCTAGTACACCATTTCTTTCTTCAAGAGACTAAGTTTCACACGTTAAAAGTTTGGTCATCCCAGAAAATACAGTACGGGACAGGGAGAAATATGTGAAAACGTGTGCAAAGACATTCACCTCTCATATATATTAACACTCCGCACAGAATCAATTTCTGGTGACCCCATATAGCATATTCTATAAAATACCCATCATTTCTGTTTGAGCAGAGAGTACACGAATTATGTATCTTGCAGAAGCTAAGCAAAAAAGATGCCAAAGATTGTCTAAAAAAAAAGCTATCTCGCCAAGCAGACTCTATTGTATGCTGGAATTACAGAGACTTCAGCTAATTTAAATGTCTCAACACCTACCAGGTCCTATTTGCCGTCTGCTTCACCTTGGCTAGCACTGCTAACCTATCCAGAAAACAACCAACTTGCCAGGGTTCAACCAGGTACTTGCTAGCATTGCCACCACAAACACTGATCTTCTTCTAAACAGAAGTGAGCCTAAGGTTGTGCTCACATATCTCAGAAGCCCTTTACCACTAGGAACCACTATCTATTACTCTCCCGATAGATTTTTCGACTCCATGTAAGCTGCTACAGTCAGTGCAACCTCCAATCAGTGTCCCAACACTGCTCTCATTTCCCGAACTAGTATCCATATGCACGCTCAGACAGTGAAGCACCAACCCAAGGACTATTCGTTGAAATATAAAGTATTTGAGTTTGTCAAGTCCTGTCGAAGAGGTGACTGCAATAAAGAGACCTCACTAACACTCTCAAAACCTTGACAAACAGTCTGCTTCAAAAGCTACTGGGCAGTCATCATCAGCTTCCATACAAACAAACCAGCATTTTCTATCAAAATTGATGGATATCTCCAGGTGCCCCGAATCCTCTCTCAATACTTCTATGAAGCTCCACCTTATAATGAGCACTAAAGTTCTTTAAAGTCTGGTAGACCACATAAACCACTCCTCCCCGGAGAAGCTTAGTGGTATAGTCTCTGTTCCTTCTGATGAGTTATGTGCTTAAGAGGGAGGTGAATGAAAAACAGTCCAACGCAAGCATCGCTAACGCATTTGAGCTCCCACCAGTATCAACACTAATGAAGCATGATCTGAAAACCCCAATAATGATGATGATGATGATGATGATGATGATGATGATGATGATGATGATGATGATGATGATGATGATGATGATGATGATGATGATGATGATGATGATGATGATGATGATGGTGATGATGATGATGAATAAATCAATCAAACATATTTTATTCTGTCAAAGATATTACATATTACATTTATCATTAAAATAAAAAATTTATTATAAAATTACATTGAAAAGAAATGGGCTTCTGAGAGGACGTTTTCGTCCTTTGAGCCCATAGAGTCTATGGGCATAGACTATAGTAAGTAAACTTAAATTTCATAATGAATTTAATTTTTAAATAGAAAAATTGTTAATTATAATAGTTTATATAATATAATATAATATAATATAATATAATATAATATAATATAATATAATATAATATAATATAATATAATATAATATAATATAATATAATATAATATAATATAAATCAATATAATATAATATAATATAATATAATATAATATAATATAATATAATATAATATAATATAATATAATATAATATAATATAATATAATATAATATAATATAATATAATATAATATAATATAATATAATATAATATAATATAATATAATATATATAATATTATATAATAATATAATATAATATAATATAAATAATAAAATATAATATAAAACAATATAATATAATATAATATAATATAATATAATATAATATAATATAATATAATATAATATAATATAATATAATATAATATAATATAATATAATATAATATAATATTAATCTTAAGCCAATCCATTTTCTCAATAATAATAATAATAATAATAATAATAATAATAATAATAATAATAATAATAATAATAATAATAATAATAATAATAATAATAATAATAATAATAATAATAATAATAATAATAATAATAATAATAATAATAATAATAATAATAATAATAATAATAATAATAATAATAATAATGTATGAATTAATTAATTTTGATTAACACCAATGATAGAAGAAAGAAAGAAAGTCGTTTTAACAAATTTTTATTTCGATTCAATTCCAATATAATATAATTAATTAAATTGGTCCTTCATTTCAGACAATCGTAATAAAAATAAAACAAAATAATAAACAAATTTTTTCCTTTGTTGTCAAGTAATTGTTTATTTTTGTTTATATATGAAATTATTGATTTTTTATTAACCATCAACATATAATTGTAAAGCAGAGTTCTCTTGCATTTATTTTAAATTGGCGAATTGAAAAGGCTAGAGTTACAACATGGAGTTTCCATTTATTCTTAAAATGTATTTGTTTTTATATATACACTTAGGACTAAATGCATTTCAAAAGAAGAAATACTTTAATACAATAGCATTTCTTATAAAACTGATACAGAATTCATTCTTTGTGTTTAGTATATCTACAGTATTACTTTTCCTTTTGATCTCCAAATCCTTTATAAATTCAGAAATGCAAATACGAATCTTTCATAATTCTAAAATATCTGTAGAAAAACTTTTGATAGTTTTATCTATCATTTTGACTAATTTTTGGATTGCATTGTATGTGTTTGTTTTAATATACGTAAGATTCTTCTGGAAATATCTAAAATCGTGTATTTTGAAGCTTAAAACTTGTATGAGAGCTATCCCTCAAAGAAACAGTAAAAGGTTTAACACTATTCCTATTGTATGCATAGCAATTAACTTTTACATCTTAGGTTATTGTTTTGCTAACCTTCTCAAAACACTGGAAACGAAAAATATAAAGAGAATCATCAGTAACTCTTGCATATCAATTTTCATATATTACCTGTTAAATTTCATTTGTTTCTTTTGTCTCGTTGTCTGTCATATATCTTCTGTCACTGGAAAATGTAATAACTGATATTATTTGACTCTCATGGTTTTCATACTTGTTCATTTTTAAAAATCGGCCTGGTCGCTTGCTCTACTCTTACAGATTCAATTCTTTCTGACATAAAAGGATGCTAATTTATTCATAGTATAGTCATAAGGATACCATTTCACTCTAGAGGTTACCTATTGTTTCCTCTTTAAGTAATAACGTAATATTTGTAGTTTTCATTTATTATTAACGCAAATGGCTATATCAATAGTTTTTGCCTGTGTGATGTTTTTTTAATTTTTGCAAATTTAGCTTTATTCTCTTATATAGTCTAACGCTTTATATCCACCTCCTTAAACTCAGTAAAAGTTATTTATTTTTCTTTTCCACATATATTTAAATTGCATTTCTTAATTAAAATTTCATTTTTTTGTGCTGTCATTATTAAAATCTTTTCAACATTTTTAAGATCTATAAAATTCATTTATTCATTTATTTTGTAAAAGTGTAATATATTTATTCTCTTTCTGGTTAGTTAGCGCAATCAGAATGTAGTTATAAATATTATGCGTTTTTTTGCCTTAAAAAACAGGTTTGTATATTTAACCAATAAAAGTTATTATTTTTCTCTTTCCCACCATATAATTATAATATTCATTACGTTTCGTAATACACTTTGGGCTGAGATATGAGTGATTAAGTGAATATATAGGTGCGGTATTTATATAGCGGTAGTGAGTTATAACTTAGTATATATCTGGTCATCTACCTATCTATAATTTTCTCGTCTATATCTATCATATTATATTATATTTTATTTTATTTTCTCTCTATAATATATTTATTATTTATTCTATATTTCATCAACCACTTCTCATATGGCCATCGGTTCGGCTTTTTTGCTCTTGGTTTGGTTGGCCGCTCATCTGTTTTTTTCTACTTTTTTTTTGTTCTCCAGATCTAGTGGAGTACCAGTGTGCTGGCCTTTCCACATGCGATCGCGTGGAGCCTGTATGTTTTTATTTTAACATTTTTAGTTCCAAATAGGAATAGTTCACTGCAACAAAGTCGTAAAGTAGAATATGCCAGTCTCCTTTCCATTAGGTGGTTATGCTCTTTCCCAGCGGTTTATTCCTTTATTAAGTTCGCTTTATTTGATTTGTATTTTTGATCTCCGTTCTTTTTGTTCTCTTGTTCTAACTAGAAACAAGTTTGCTACGCGATCTGGCCCCCTCAGCCGTTTTTTTGCCTTTTACTTGCGGATTGGGCACCCTTATCGCGTTATCCAGCGGGATTCGCGAACTCTTTACTCCAATACTCACTTTTCGGTGCGTGCATTCGTGCGTTCTACATACATGTAGGTATCATTGTCCATTCCTCTTATGGCCAGTGATGGGCCACATAATCCTCTACTACGCATGTTACTTCTCTATCTTTATTCTTTAAAAAATCCTCTCACGTCCATTTTCTCTCTCCTATTATGTGCATTCTTTCCCTTACTCTTTTCTCTCCTTTCTTGTCCTTTAACCTCTTTATATTATCTTCCTCTCTATAATGTGAGTTTTAATTTCCCTTCTCTCTCATATACTTCGACTCAATCCCAACTTTCTTCTCTAGTTTTCGGTTTTCTTTTTTCTCTTTTATATCTACTTCTTATTCTTTATCTTTTCTCTTCATTTTCTTCTATTTCCATAATTATATCTATTATATTATATTACTTATTCTATATATTTAATTTTATTAATATTTATTTACTTATTATTTTATTATTTATTTCTCTTATATTTATAATTATATATATATATATATTAATATATTTTATAATTATATAGTATATATTATATATAATATTATATATATATTATATTCTAATTATAATTTATATTATATATTCTTTCTTCGGTTCTTCAATTTTTTGGTAAAATGACAGGGCAAGAGGTAGGTAATTTTAAAAATATTTATATTTTTGTAAAAATGTAAGTTTAGATTTTTTTCCCTTTTCTCAGTTTTTTTTAACCTAATTCCATTATAATGTTACTCATTTCATCATATGTGCAGTAAACACTAGTATCTCTAATTTTTATTCATCATAATGCAATAATCTCAAGATAATTAGAATATGCTCTTTTGATACATCTATGATGGGTATTTACCCCTAATGAATTAAGACAGTTATTTTTTCAAATGCTTCTTCAACTTATTCATCCTCTACTTCCCCTTCTGTTTCCTATCTTTATTCTCATTCTTCTCACCATGACACTTTCTTTTCTATGGAGCTACCACGTCATGAATTTATGTTGAATGAATTGGTAAATATTGCAAAAGATTTACAAAGGTTGAAAGTAAGGATGGAAGGAGGAATAGAAATAGTGTGCAGTATAATATCTGTGATGAACAATAGTACTGAAACCATTGTGCCTGTACCTTGTCAACAAATTCCTAATTTAAGGAATGGTAATAACTTGAGTCTAGTTTGCCAAATATACCCACAGTGGAAAATGGTGTAACATATGCCCAGGTATACAAGACAATACCTTGAAAATCAATCTTAGACTAAAACCCATACCAAATTTAATGGATATAAATAAACCTGGAGCAATCGTAACAGTGAAAACATAAAATTTATGCCAATCCCAAACCAGAGTCATTTTTTTAAAAATACTATTCGCTGAGAGAACCGAAGCGGCAAAAATTGAGTAGAAATAAAATGCGTGCAAATCCTAAAATTACCCTATATTGCACTAAATGCGAAAGATGGTTTCATCACACCAGAGAGAGTATCTTTCCTACATCTTGTTCTCTTTGCATGACGTTATCATTAAAGTTTTAAGTTTAATAAATATAATTGAAATAGATTAAGTCCTTGTGAGTAAGTTATTCCACCAAGATATTAGCGAACCAAGAAAAGCTTAAAAATCGATAATGTCAAACGATATGTCAGAATTTTGAAATTGGTTTTTTAAATGCTTTTGAGAACATTATGACAATATGATTATAATATTAATATTTTAGAAGAAAGTTGAGTTTGGCTTTATGTTTTAGGGAAACTTGCAGTTCTCAGGCTTGAGTATTTGTTTTTCAGACTTATGGAAGACGGGTGTTTAAAAATACGGGGAGCGCTTTTGAGCGTTTTTTTTTTGGGACTGTGGTTGGCTTATGGTTAGAGCATCCGGTTATTTGTTAACTTTTCCGGCTGCGTGCCGGCGTTGTTCAATCTTGTTCGAGGAGAGTGAATCCGCGATGGAGTACAAATTCTGTATCCTTCATTTAAAATATATTATTTGGAGATTTTGCATAGATAGTGCGTCCGATATGTATGAAGGAGACGTGTAAAATCGACGGGGAAGCTAGATTAACGCGGCACGCTAAGGGTATGCGAGTATCTTGAGGACTCGGGATGAGGATATAGATCGCTTTCTATTCACAGTTGGATCGATAGCTCGCGATCACGTAACGCAGCGTCTGCACTTTAGAGCGTCCATTATACTAGGTACTCGTACGGCTTCGCGAAAAGACCTTTTGGTAGTGGTGAGTAAAGAAGATGAGATGCATTCTAAGTTGATGAGAGTGAGATTAAGACGAATTGCTTAGAACGCAACGGCAATATAGAGAGAGAGTATATAATAAATTCAGAATGCTGAATTTAGATATCTGATCGATGAGCCTATATGTAGGATCCTATGCATTCGATAGAGATAATACACTTGAAAGAGGAAAGAGTAAGAGGAGAAGCTGGAACATCAAAAGATAAACATAGATAAGAAAAGATAAAGAAAAATAAAGATAAAAAAGAAAAAAATAAAAGGATTAAGAAGAAATAAATAACAAAGAAAGAGCCATATATATATATAATAGGAAATAAAAAAAAAGAGAAGAAAAAGAAAAAGAGGAAACAAGAAAGAACAGAGAAAAAAAAAGAAAAAGTAGAAAATAACAGGTCAAAGAACAAAAGGAAAAACGAAATACGATAGGATAAAGGGCTTAGAAGAGACGGAAAGGAATGAAATTAAGAAGAAGCAGAAAGAAAAGAAATAGAAGAATAAAAAGAACTAATGAGAGAAAGGAGCAGGTTCGTGTGTCAAAGGAGTAAGAATGGTATGCGTGAGTCACTACAACACACAATATCGGAGGAAAACCGTATGTGTACGAGTGACTCTGGTGGTTCCTCTATCACTCATTTCCTCTTCGGCCTAATGTCGCCCTCCTTCCTGCACCTCTTCTTTTCTTTCACTTTGATCCCGAGACGGTTGCGGTGGGACGGCCGGCTTTCTGTGGGTTGCTGTCTTCCCGTTACTTGCGCTCGCCTCCCTCTGTGGCACCCTACTTCCTCCCTTTTTCCTTCTCGCCCCGCGGCTGTGATGTGTCTTCGGTGCTTCCCAGTTTCCCCCGCTCGGCCCCGTCTGTCCCCACTCGCACACGGCCCCCTTTCGCCTTCGGTTTGGGGGGTGGCGGGGTTTCCGAGCTGGTGTTCTCGCATGGATTCGTGTTTGCTGTTTTCCGCGGTCGAAACTTTTATAAAAGAACTAAAGAAGTTTACCAATGGTTACGCCTGGGAGGAAACAAAAAAAAACGTGGTAAAGAATTAGTCACATCGTTCGAGACTATCGGTTGATTCTCCTGATCATGCAGATGTATCGCTATTACTACATTTTGCAATCTATCAAAACGAGCTATTGCCAGTGGAGCAGAACCGCGACATCGCTGATTTCTATAAAAATCATAGCATATGAGTAAAACATATAATGAAGTAAAAAAAAAACAACAAAAATGACTGATGTCTTTAGGGCAAAAAGTTAAAGCCTTTCAAAGTTGTGAATAACCCCATAGGGTTTTCTTATACTTGAACTGACAGAACTTCATTTTATGCACTTTAGGCATAGGTTACAGTAATTATTTACAATAAGGGCCTCTAAACAGATTTTGGTAATAGTCCATTTGAGGGTAAACACTATCAGATATCGATTATTTTTTTCAGATAATGGAAAGTTATCCCATATCTAAATAAAAAAAAAAAAAATTAATTTTTTTCACTCATAGCCTTAGTACTACAAGTTTTATTTAGATCATTTCTTTGCACATTTTGAGAGTTTTTATCATTTTTTAAAAATATGTCAAAAACTAGAAATTGGTCCTTCAATCAAATTTCACTTTTGAAAAATGTGAGTTTTTTTTAACTTTGTTATAAAATGAAAAATTGTGAATGGATTTTTATTATTGGTAATTGTTACCCAGAGGGTTGTCACCCCCGATTTTTATGAAAATCACAGGATATACTCTAAAAAAATAATAATGAAGAATAGTGAAAAAGCAAAAATTGTCGCTCTTTTAGGAAGAAAACAGTTAGCCTCTCAAAGTTGTTTAAAAATCCCATAGACTTTTCAATATTGATCGATCCAGGTTAGGTCTCATTTCAGGCCCCCTAAGTCAGGTTATGATAAGTTTTGTTAGGTTTACACAAAAAATCTATGTAGAATTAACAAATCTTGGTAATTGTTACCCAGAGGGTTGTCACCCCCGATTTTTATGAAAATCACAGGACATACTCTAAAAAAAATAATAATAAAGAATAAAGTGAAATAACGAAATAACAGGGGCACTCAGATTAGGAAAAACAAGTTACAGCCTCATAAAGTTGTAAAAAACCCGTAGGATTTGTTTTATTAAAAAAAAAAAAAAATTTTTTTTTTTGAAAATCACAGGATATACTCTAAAAAAATAATAATGAAGAAGAGTGAAAACGAAAATCGGCAGTCTCTTTAGGAAAAAAAGTTACAGCCTCTGAAAGTTTAAAATTTTCCCATAGACTCTTATAATAAAAATTAGGGGGCCTCGTGCTCGTTTTAGGGCCATCCTAGTTCAGATTATGATAAGATTTGTTAATTCTACATAGATTTTCTCTTTGTATACCTAACAAAAGCTTATCATAACCTGACTTAGAGGGCCTGAAATGAGACCTAACCTGGATCGAAGTCAATATTGAAAAGCTCTATGGGATTTTTTAACAATTTGAGAGGCTGTAACTTTTTTTTTCCTAAATACGTTAGTCTTTATTATTATTATTTACACACTATTCTTCATTATGTATTTTTTTAGAGTATATCCTTGTGATGTTTCATAAAAAATCGGGGGTGACAACCCTCTGGGTAACAATTACCCAAATCTTATCATAACCTGAACTAGGATGGCCCTAAAACGAGCACGAGGCCCACTAATTTTTATTATATAGAAGTCTATGGGAAAATTTTTAAACTTTGAAAGCCTGTAACTTTTTTTCCTAACAGGGTTCAGCCCCCATTTTCGTTTTCACTATTCTTCATATATATTTTTAGCGTATATCCTGTGATTTCAAAAAAAAAATTTTTTTTTTTTCTTAATAACAAATCCTATGGGTTTTTTTAGCACACTTTTAAGAGGCTGTTGACTTTTTTCCTAAGGAGTGCGACGATTTTCGTTTTGCCTAATTCTTTATTATTATTTTTTAGAGTAATGTCCTGTGATTTTCATAAAAATCGGGGGTGACAACCCTCTGGGTAACAATTACCTAATTATTTTTTTGTGTATCACACTCGAGTATATTAGCTTTAAACTGGCAAAGTAAATTTTTGTTCCAAAAGGCAGTATTAGTGGCTAAATCACAGGGCCTAACTTGGTCCGATTCACCCCGCGTAAAAATTGATGATGGGGTGAATCGGACACCATTGTTTTTCGTATTTTACGTATGTTTATTGACATTTTTATTCTGCTTAATTATTTTCGAACAAAGATGACTTTGACTCATATAAAATGAAAATTTAAAATAAACTAAATGTGAAATTTATATAAAAAAAATACCGAATTTGAAAAAGTGTCCAATTTCTGAGCGATAAGAGGTGTGAAATCGGACCAACCTTATTTTTATTCTTAATTTTTATGTATCAATTATTGACATTTTTATTACTTAGTTACTAATTTTAATATGATAAACAATTATTCATATTATGTAACAAATTAAAATATAAAAAATTGCAATTTATATGTAAACGAGGAATTTAAACAGATGGTCCGATTAACCCCTCAGTAGTGGTCCGATTCACCCCTCCAAGGTGGGGGTGACTGAGTTTTATTTAAACTTAATAAAACTATTATTATTAGAATACATTATTATTTTTTTTGTGTCCTTATGACCTACTATAGGGCCTTGATTTCCAAAAAAAAAAAATTCAAAAAAGTGCATTAGGGGAGAGTCTGGAGACGAAGTTACACCTAAAGTGGTCCAAGTCACCCTGCCGACGCTATATATATATATATATTATACTTTTATTTTTATAATATTTATATATATATATATATATATTTATATATATATATTAGGGTTGGCCGACGCACGCCCGGGTGCGGTGCGGTGCGTGGTGCGCTCATCTTGGTGCGGTGCGGTGCGGTGCGAGCATCGAAATTTCAGGGACCTGGTGCGGTGCGGTTGCGCACACCAACGAACCAAGTGCGGTGCGGTGCGGAGCACGAGAAAAATAGCTGGTGCGGTGCGGTGCGGTGCCTGGTGCGGGCCTTTGATTGCACCACACCGCACCAGCTTCCCGGAAAAATTCTGAAAAAAAAAAAAACTGGAAAAAGAAAAAAAAGTAGATATAATAATTTAAGTAATAAATCTTTAATTTGTAAAAATTTATGGTAATTATAGTATATATATAATTACTATATATATATACTATATATAGTATATATAAATATTTATAGTGAAAGTAAAGTACAGCGGTGTATCACTGTACAGGATGTTTAAAGTATGAAAATGTGTAAGAATATAAAGTTCGATTATTTAATTAATTAAGGAGGATGGGATATGTTTCACGTTAGTGTCTGCGCACGCGCAATACGAAAACCGGGCACAAACATGAGAATGTCGAATGGGATGATATACTTTTTATGGCTTCTGTGAAATGCACAAAAAAAATGAGGTGGGCTCTTCCTCTCGACATTTTTATACGCGGTTGTTCGTTCCACGCAATGTACCCATAAACAACTAGACGCCCTGCATAGACATATCATTTGCGTTTAATAAATACAGTTATATGTACAGGTTCGTAAACGCGTCAATGATACCAACAATAAGTTTTAAACGTGAATGTGTAAAGGTTGAAGAAAACAATGGTATTTAAGACAGCTCATAATATCGATTGTAATGTAATAACGTTGTTAAAAGTATCATAACAAATTTACACCTCAATGAATCTTATCCTCCACAGCATGCCAAAAAGGAGAAGAACGTCAGGTCGTTTTCAACTTGTAACATACAGTAATCTTAACAAATACATTGTTCGAAGACGCGCTTCCATCCAGGCGATAAATTGCCTCAGACCTCTGGCGGCCAGGTTCCATTTGCCATCGCCATTTACGTTGCAAAGGAACTGAGACAGTGATGCCGGGTTGATTCCCCTACATCGTTGGTTATTTTGACGGCAAAGATCATCGGGCGAGGGTTACACTGGGTCATTAACTCAGCGTACAATAACGGTATGTTTGCAGTTCCCCCACAGAAACGTAGTTCCAGTGGTATTTAAGTCGGGGTTGAACGCCGCAGCCATGGAAATGGGCCAGATCTTCCCCAATCCATCTTCCCGGAAAGGTTCTGTCGAGGTAGGTTTCGTCACTATAGCTGCCATTATGTGCTGGCACGCCATTATTTGGCAATTATATTACTTTCGTGCGTATCCTTAAAGGTATATCACTCAGGAGGTCAACAAGGAGGGTCTGCAGGAAATGGAGGTAATGCTGTCCTGTCAAATTTCCCTCGAGAATGTAAGGCCCGATAATCCACTAATTTGAGTATAACCACAAAACCAACGTTGACTGAGTAGAGACGCTGGTGATGGGCTAGTGAATGCTTATATGGGGGTTTGTTTCTCTCCAAATGTCTGAAGTTCCACCTGTTTTACATTACCGTTTTTGGTAAAGCCAGATTCATTGGTCCATAAGATACTTTTCCAATAAGTCGGGTACATCCATTAGAAGGCAATCATGACAGCCAGAATCCAGCCGCCGTTGTTGTCTCCACGATGCAAACCATGCCCAATGTGTGGCCTATATGGATACATGCTGTATCAACACAAATCCGTCGTATGTTTTCCTTCGATAGATTCCCAAGACCGAACTAGCCTGCCGGAATGAGGACGTTGGATTTTCATGGGTGTCATAGCGAACGTCCAGTTCCGAACGTCCGAATGTACGGAACACGACCCCCTCCCGTATGTAATGAGGGGGTTTGAACTATCGACCCTGTAACTTGAAACCGTCTGTAAACTCTATGGAATGCATGTGGCTCGGTGGTCGTCGGATGTGGATAACGTTGTCCATATTCTGCGAGCATTCCTTTTTGCGTAATGTACCTCCAACATGTCCTGTGTATACTGGTCACGTTGGCATTTTCCAAATGTATGGTTCTGACTAAACAAACCACCCTGAGTTATACGCTTCACTACACTTTATTATGCATAATTGGTAGGTTATGACATAACCTGCATATGACAGCTGTTAGTTGGTTGTACACATTCACTTGGCCGTATTTATTAGGCTACATATCACATGTAATCAAAAAAAAAAAAAAAAAAAAAAAAAAAAATAAAAGGGTATATTATATTAGGTATTTTAATTTGATTCCTTTGTTAGCTGTATCGATATATTTTAAATACTATTGGATATACGTATTGTATTTAACCTAATTATTTCATTGACACGTTTCGGCTTTTTGTAGGCACATGCATATGATGTCCACGGAGGACGTCTAGTTGTTTATTGCTGCAATGCGTGGAAACGAACAACCGTATCCAAAAATGTCGAGTCTATTATCTCCTCCTCTTTTTATCGTGGCACACCTATAACAGAACCCATAAAAAATATATCATCCCAATTCGACATTCTCATGTTTTGTACGCCGGATTTTCCGTAATTGCGCGTTGCGCAGACTGACCCAACGTAACCATATCCCTCCTCCTTAACTGAATTAAATAATCGATACTTATATTCCTACACATTTTCAGACTTAAACATCCCGTATGGTGATACACCGCGTGTAACATAAACGTGAGACACCTGTATATATAATATATAATATAAATATATCTATATTAGTAATATAAATATATTATATATATACATTATAATAGTATAAGTAGTAATATATTATTATATATAGTATGCTATATATATATTATATATATTATATATATAATATATAATATTCTATATATATATATTATATATCTATAAATATTATATACTTACTGTATAATCATCTTCCTTTTATTTTTTTTCGCCAAGACGGGGGTAAAGAAAAGCAGTAGAAGACATGACACAAGTTGAAAAGAAAGCCCAGCCTACCGCCCTTCTATACCTATTAGTGAGACTCGGCGCAGTCAGAAAAATCCACCCTAGAGCTTCACGGGACCTCGATGGACCCCCTCACATATGGCAAAATCGTCAATGTTAAGGGTTCATCCCGCTGGCCCAGGTGGGCCACAACGCATACCCCCTCAAAACACCCCGCCATTCACTCCTATTATGGACCTTTATTCTCTGCCTCTGCCAAACCTCCCATTTCCTGCTCCTTCAGACATTCGTTACTGAATCAATCTACTTTTTTCTTCGGTCTCCTCAGGCATAGTTTCACTTATATACATTAAAACAGGTAACAACAATACCCTCAAGTAAGACCCTAGTGCACTCAAGACTAGTCCCTTTACAATCACCAACAATTTAAATTGCCCAGCCACCTTCCTGCCATTCAACAACTTTCGCTACTTACTTCTGCATCATGCCGTTCCTTTACATCCAACAATATATCCTAAATATTTAAAACTCAGACACTTGTTCCAGGCTGTGCAAACCATCTAACATAACTTCACCCGAGGACTGTCCCACTCAACAATCAAATAAATTAACGCTTACTCTTATCTACGTTTTACTTTTCAAAACCCCTCCTTTTATCACATCCTAGCCAAATCTCTCTCACCATCCTCTCAAACTGCTCTTCAGATTCATTCTATAGCAAAAACCAACATAATCCGGCATGATAATAGGTAGGTCACCCTCCACTCACCGCATTTCCATATCTCACCTTCTCCGGCCACCCCATTTCTAATTCTTTCAAAACCCCATCCATATACAAAATTGAATAACCAAGGGGAACATAACATCCCTGCCCTCACTCCGCTATTAATATTAACCAAATCACTTTTTACACGGCAATTTATTCTTAACCAACGCTTCACTATCGTATACATACTTGATTCCATATATATATATATTATATAATATAATATATATTATATATATATATAATAATATATATATATATATATATATATATATATATATATATATATATATATATATATATATATGGGTCCAATCCCACTTTTTTCCGTACCGCTAATGGCCGCTCGATAATTTTTTTGAAAACTTTTATATTTTGCATGGCGTTAATGTTATCCCTGGAAAGTTCAAAACCACCCTTCGTTTTTGTAGATTTACTCTGGTTGTAACAGGGCGAGCCAAAATGTTTGACCAGGGGGAGCAAAATTTATTATCACTTAATAGGGGTAACATTTTAAGTCATATCTCAATATTGGTAATTCTTATACCAAATCATAGAGAGTGATTTGTTAGGGATACTTAAGGTACATTTGGCCTTTCATGTTTTTTTTTGGGAAATAATATTTTCACCATGAAAATGAATCCAAAATATTGTGTTTAAAAATCGAAGAACATTTTCCTATTTTCGTGGGTGTAATTATTAAAAGAACCGATAATCTTAATCGCTATGAAATGTTGGTGTGATGATTACTACTGAAGTGATGGTTTAACTCTAAATCTTATTTGAAAGTTTTGGTGAATATTTGTAAAAAATAATTTACCAGGGTGTCCAAAAATCAATTTTCGGAAAATCGGTAACTTGAACCTTAATATCTCTGATGGGGTAAATGCTAAAAATCTGAAAATTTCACACATTATCTACTACCATAATGTTCCTTCAAACCTGCAAGTATTGACTTTGTATTGCTGTTTACAGGAAATCAGGCCCTTTCAAAAAATGCCAACAAAAATATTTTTTTTGTAAAAAAAAATAAATTGTGTTATGATACCTATTATTATAGTGACAAGAAGACCAACATATAGAACAAATGAAATAGTGTGGCAGCAAGGAGAAATTAGTTATACATGTTAAAAAAATTTTAATTTTTAGTTAATCATCGCTTACAATACATAATAAAATAAAGTTGATGCCAAAATTAAACTAATAACCAATTCACTTTAATCTATCACTAGTATATTATATATATATAATTATATATATATATATATATATATATATATATATATATATATAAGTATATATGTATACCGTAGTCGGTACATAGTATACTCAAAATTTATAAAGGATTATATGTAAGTGCTACAAAGATTTCTGGTACACAGATATAAGAAATCTTGTACAAAGCAAGTCCTGTATGCGAAATAACTGTTTCATTCCTTTTTTTGTATTATCAAGTTCACCGAGGATTCTGTCACCAACGGCGTGCCATGGGGAGAGAGCTAGTTATGAAAATATAGGTAGGAGAGCCAACATCTTGACACTCTCATCGTCGCGAAAATTGATACCGTTAATGGTAAAATACATGATTTAAGGGTAATTTTTAAAAAGCAATTTATTTTTGAACAGTGAAATATCTTAAATTGTGTCCTGGTAAAATAGTCATTAGACATAGTTAATAAGAAATAATTAAAGAAGCGTTTTGCTATTCTTTATGTTATTTTAATTATTTGCTATAATCAAGTGATTCTTTAAATATGGGCCAATTATCATTATAGAGAATCAACGTCTTTGTAACATATATATATATATATATATATATATACAAAATATACATATATATATTATAAATATATATATAACTTATATATATTTATATATATATATACTATATATGATATATATATATATATATATATATATATATTATATATATATATATATATATATATTTCATAGGTATGATTATAACATAAAAAAACTTTAAATGCAAAATAATAAAATGTGCAGTATAAATAAATGGTTTTATATAATTATATACAGTATATACTGAACAATTTTATTATTTTGCATTTAAGCGCTCTATTCTCTATCAATGTTGGTCTGATTATGATTACATCGAATATGACGGATACTATACTTTAGATACTATATATATATATATATATATTATATATATATATATTAACTATATATGTATATATATATATATATACTTATATAATATAATATATATATCCAAACACAAGTCCATCTATAATGATGTAATTGGCCTATTTAAGAGATCACTTTGAATATAGCAAATAATAAAATAGTTTGGGAATAGCGAAACGCTTCTTTAATTATTATCCCTTTATTAATTATGTCCTAATTTGAACTATTTTACCATGACACACATTAAATATTTCCACTGTTCAAAAATGATAGAATTGCTTTTTAAATACCATTAAATATGATTACCATTAAAGTATCAATTTTTGGACCGAGAGCAGTGTCAAGATGTGTGGCTCTCCGAGTCTCTTTTTCATAACTGCTCTCTCCCCCATGGCCGCCGTTTGGTGCGACAGGATCAACCTGGGTCGATCCTGATAATACAAAAACGAAGGAATGAAACAGTTAATTTCGCATACAGGATTGCTTTGTACAAGATTTCTTATATCTGTGTGCTAGAAATCTTTGTAAAAATTTCAAGAACTGCTCTATACAGTTTTAGAGGATGTATCGACTACGGTTCAAAAATATATATAAACCTATAATATATATATATATATATATATATATAGTATATATATATATATATCCTATATATATATATATAATATAAATATATATATATATATATATAGATAAATTTTTCAAAGTTATTTAGTTAATCTTTTGTCATGTTACAGTAGATATACATGGTTTACACTTCTTATGTAAGATTAAACCTTAAAAATTTAAATTTTTTTAACATTGGTTTCAATTCTCCTTAAGATACCACACTATTTCATTTTGTCTATGTGTTATCTTGAACTATAATAACTATAATAATGAGGTATCATAACAACAACTTAAAAAAACATTTTTTTCTTGGCATTTTTGAATGGGCCGTATTTCTTAAACCAAGCAATTACCAAAGTCAAAATTGCAGGTGAAGGAACATCTATGGTGGTAGTGTATAAAGTGTGAAATTTTCAGATTTTTAGCTTACCCCCATCAGAGATATTAAGGTTCAAAGTTACGATTTTCCGAAATTCGATTTTAGGAGCTACCTGTAAAATTTTTTTTTTAAAAATATTCACAACTTCAAATTGTTAAAGCTTTACCATACTTCAGTATGTATCATCACACCAAATTTCATAGCGTTAAATTATTTCCTTCTTTAATAAATACACCCAAGAAAATGGAACTTTCTTCGATTTTTAACACAATTTTTCCGGATTCATTTTTCATGGTGAATATATTATTTTGCCAAAAAAAAACATAAAAGGCCAAATGTACCTTAAAGTATCCCTAACAAATCACTCTCTATGAACTTTGGTATAAGAATTACCAATTATATGGAGATATGACTTAAAATGTTACCTCTAATAAGTTGATAAATTTTGCTCCACCTGGTCATACATTTTGGCTCACCCCCCTGTTACAAGCAGAGTAAATCTACAAAAACGAAGGGTGGTTTTGAACTCTCCAGGGATAACATTAACTCCATGCAAAATATAAAGTTTTTCAAAAAATTTATTCGAGCGGCGCAACTTGCCGATTATTTTGGTACGCAAAAAATGGATAGACCCATATATATAACCCTTCAGTAGGTGTATTGGCCACAGATTCATCAGAGCGATAAAGAGTAGGAAAGGAAGGTTTACCAAAAAGTTATTTTTTTGGAGCAAGAAAATTAATTAACGATGTTGGATCACTTAAGTTTAGTAGGAACACGGTGATATTCCTATTCCGAGGTTTCACTCAAAATAACGCGTGAAAGGACAAATAGTTTTCCATTTATGCTGTTCATGTCCCATCATTAATGGGTAGCAACATCCATAAACAAATGTAAGCCGAGACATAAATTTAGAGAGTAACGAAAGTGCTCATTATCGGGCCTCTCTCATAATTTTTATTCGCGTACTGTCATTGTCTGAGGATATTATACTATCTTCAGAGTTATTACGGAAGAGGAAGACAACACATTCAAGTGTTTGCTGATTATCATAATGGTATCTTTAAATGATTGGAGTTAACAATGATACAATTGGGTTAGAATTAGGAATAGAATTGTCTGTGATGGGAAAGTCATTTGTTATTTTATCATCAGAACGGCTGTACTGGCAGAAAGAGTCATAATACGTTTCTTGCAACCTTAACAGAATTTCAGAGTAACGTCATCGTCGTCATGTATTCGAACTTTAATCCTTGCCTGTAATTTCTTTAGTTCCTTCTTGAACCAGTGGTCGATTATCCTATTTGCCATATATTAACTCTACATTTTGAGAGAACTTCGTTGACCGCTTGTTTGAGATGTCACGACAATTTCTAATGTTGAATGACTGACGAGTTTGTGTTATTCGCGTCAAGAAAGCAAAAGAGCTTTCTCTATATTGGTACCAGCATCTCTCATGACAGAGAGATCTGGAGATAGGTTCTATTTCTACAATATCCCACTTAATACGTCACAGAGATATTCACCTGTTGACATTCAGTGAGTGGTTAAGAACACAACACAAAATTTTGGCTTTTGAAATCCTTGACTACCGTATAACTAGTCAGAGATAACAAAGAAACTCCTAATTGAATATCTGGCTAACCGTCGGTGGAAAAAGCTAACTTGAATGATTGTTTGATACAAGTTATTAATTCAAAAACTTTAGTTTTAACGCAGTAATACATTTTCTCATAAAGAATATCTCTGTGATATCTCCTTTGATGTGTGAAGACAAAGGGACCGCTCCTTTCATTAGCCGAGCAAAGCCAAGAACTTTAAGATGAGAAAACAGAAGATTCTCTATTAATGTCATCTGCAATTTTGCTATCCATCCATTGTATTTTGTCGTTTTTAGCATCCCATATGTTTGTATTTTCTATGCAAGTTTGGAAGGTAATCTTTCTCATTTTTAAGGCAAGTATTAGAGATCCTGTCCTCTTTTACTCGTCTATTTTCCTGCCTCTTCCTATGTTTGCCGCTTAGATGATTTCTAAACCCACATGTTGTTCTTTCTTTCCAAGAATAAATTCCAAAGTATATACTTTGCGATGTCATTGTATACAATATTGAAGTAATCTCAAACCGCAGTGGATGAGAATGATATTACGCAGTTGATTGAACATTTTGATAACTAGCGTATATATTGCTAACCTTCGAAGTATGTTGTCGCAAATTACTGGCCACGACTTGTGAGTCGATTAGTAGTCAACTCATTTCTGGTCAACTTTCCACAATAGCGAATAAAATTTTTCCAAGTCCATCGGACCGTTTCATCATTCGCATTCTCAAGCGTTCAAGTGCGGAATAACTTATTTCTTAATATTGGCAAAATACTAATACTATATTATTTTTTTTAATTCAGTAATATAAATACAAATATTAAAAAAACATTTGCGAAAATTTTTTCGTCCATTCGCCAATATATATATATATATATATATATATAATATATATATTATTATAAATATATAATATATATATATATAATATATATTATATATATATATATATATATATATTATATATATATATATCAGAAAAATTTTCAGAGGGCTTTGCAAGATGTTTATCCCAAGTAGTGGGATATACTGATATTTAAGCCTTTCAGGCTTTTTTCAACACAAGAATTAGATGAAGATGTTCATGAAAATATTGGTAGAAATCCTGGCTGCCCACCACCCTTGTCCTTATACATATGATTAATTGTGTACTTTATTTAATGTTACTAATTCATTTAGCAATGTATAGAAATATCACGCTAATGAAATGTATGTTTGTGTACACATTACTTCTAAACATGGATAACCTATTTATTTCTTAAAATGGTTGTGACTTATTGAATGTTCTGAAATTCTAGTAACCAACAAATGATGGGAATCAAATGTATTGGATTAAAAACCTTTTGGCATTCAAATAACATCAGCTTCTCCCACTAAGTCCAAACCCTAATAAATTTACCCTAAGCATTAAGTTAAGCAGTATTTAAAAAAAATAAATATATGAAGGAAAAACCTATCTAAGCAATGGTTGAAACTGATTCTGCGTAAGTTATAGGACATACACAGAAATACTGAAAATTCTCAGATATAATGGCTTTTCGCTTTGACAAATAACAGTAAATTTAATAGTCATTTGGGAGAAAAAACTATCAAAAATGTTCAAATTTCTTCCATGAAGATTAGACTTAGAAAATATACGATAACAAAAACTTTTATAACATCATGGTTGATGTTAAAGCAGAATGTCTCTCTTTCTATATTCATTTTAAATCATAAATTTCTTAGAATTCTCTTCAAAACGTGTAATCTTTTCAAACTTTATTTATCATTATGGTTTGTTCACTATAAATTTATATTAGAAAAAAAAAACATAAATCCCGTTCAATGAATGAAACATCTAAAATAATAATTACAATTACATAAACATTAATAATTATAAATAGATTGATAGATCAGTTATTGTTCACACACCTAAAATTAATTAATTTATAGAGTATTCACTCTGTTGGTGCCAGAATGCTTCTTCAAAAATGCATTATTATTATATATGCTCTTTTTAGTTTTTTTTTTTTTTTTTTTGTTAGTGAAATTTGTAAACACCAAAATTTATACTTTATTCCTATTTCTCGTTGTTTTAATTTTGGTGTTAGATCTGAAATCCGTATGCGAAGAATAATTCGTTCATCAATGAAATCTTCTTGAAGTTAAATTTACCTGGTTCTCCATGTTACCAGATCTTCCCGTGTTGTCCGGTAACGATTCTTTTGAAAAATTAACGATAACTTTTTTCACTGTTTAAAAGATACTTGATTGAAGAAGTTATTTCAATATATGATGGGGTCAAGCCATGAATTGTTGTATTATAAATAACATCTATAATATATCATATAACAAATATTGACGATTTCTTTGGAACATTTTTATAAATATATAAAATTAAATATTATAAAATTGTGAGAAATAAATATACTAATAATAATATTAATAGTAAAATACCAATATTTGATTATTTCAATGATATATAAATAAATATAGAAAATAAAAATTATGATTATATAGCATAAGGCTTATACACTCAATATTACCTGTTTTTATATATATATAATATATGATGTAATATATAATATATAAGTAACATAGAGATATGAATATCGCTTATCCATTTATCACTAATAGTAATGCTACCTACTAGAATAAATATATAATTACATAAAATAAATAATACAATAATAAAATATAGTATATATAGAAATGATATATATAACGTACGTATATAATCTGTGACACAGCTACTACTAGTATATATATAAGTGGCATAGGAAAGAATGTGGGTTTATTGACCGGTTATGGTTGTGCTCCACCTGCGAAGAGAATGTAATCTAACATTGACGAGCATCGCCTATAGTGAGGTCGTCGCAGTCCTTGAGCCTAGGGTGAATATATTCTGACGCGACGAGTTCTCACTGTAGGGTATTTTTGACTTGGTCATATTCTTCCTACTAACGTCTCTTTTCATGCATATGATGCAACCTTTTACCCCACTCTGCAGGTAAAGAGTAGGCGTTCAATACTAATACATATATAGTAATATATACATACAAGAATATATAATATTATATATAATAAGTATATATATATAGTATATATATTATATATATAGTGTCTAAGGATAGTATAATACACTAAAGTATAGTAAGTATACTTAATCATATTAATGACATCAGAAAATTACTATCTAATGAATGTTAAGGTGCTTCGCACTGCCATAATAAGTATATTTGATCAATAATAGTTAGATAGGATACAGAGCATATAGTCCTAACTGTCTACACAAGTATATTATATTATTCGTATTCTATATAGGCAGTGATGAAACAATAGATATATGGTCAATATTTTCTGTAAATATTATTATATAAGTTATTCACTTATAATACCATGAGAGCGTATATATAATTATATAGATAAAAATATATACATATTATAAGTATTACTACAATACATATAATATACATATATATGATAATTAATATAATTATATTAATAATATACTATTATTATAATATATATAATTATAGTATATATTATATATATTATATATTATAATATTAATTATTATATATATATATATTAATATTGATGTGTGTGTGCATGTGTTATTGGGTATGTGTACTGATCTGTTGGGTTGGTATGTGACGTAATCATGCTAAGTTAATCTATGGAAAATCTATTATATAACTTTAATTCATAACTCATAATAGAAACTAACTTAATGAATTAAAAAATGAAACCAATTTATACTACAATATAATATAGTAAATGGTAAATTATTACGTCTAGTATAATATACCAAAATCTACTGAAAATAGGAAACAAAATTAAACCTTTAAATAGCAGTTTAGAACAAAATAATAAATCAACCATTTAATTTATATATATATATGATATATATAAATAATTATTATATTTTTCTATATATATTATATAATATATATATATATATAAAACATACGTAACTAAGCTTTATATAATGTTACTTATGTGATTTAATTGTTTGAATAAATAACGAGTATATATTATATTTACTATTATGGAACTCACTCATTTCATGCTCTCTTAAGTATTACATCGACTTTTATGATATTACATTAGAAGAAGTACTTAGTATAGCAAATACTATAATTTAATTATAGTATAGTAATATAAAGCGAGCAACTAAACAATTTATTATAATTAACAAGGCAAACGTATTATATTCAGAATATAATATAATATAAATATATATATATATATTATATATATATTAATATTATCATATATATATTAGATATATTATATATATATTTATAGATATATATGATGCATATTTTATTATAATATTTAATATACTATTTCATATACAATATATTGGATTTAATAATTAAAATGCATTTAAATATATATATAGATATAAATTAATCATCACCCACCTTCCTTATTCACCATGACGTAGGTTGATAAGTTATTCACATACATGCACTGAGAAACAGAATAAGTAGTAGGTATATAATATTATGATCCGTGCAAGTCGATACAAGAAAGCCCAGGCCTAGCCGGACCTCTTTGTACACCCGTATAATGTGAAGAATTATATTCGATTTCAACATCTGAAAATATCCACCCTTAGGTGCATCAAATGGAACTACTATTACTGGGAGCCTACGTATGAGCATACTCACTCTATTAATATATTTTAATTCCTAAATATCAATTAATTTAAAACATAAATATTACTATGTTGATAGAAGATAACTAAAAAATATTTTAGGAGCGATTGGATTATGAGATACCTATTATATATTATTTAATAATAAATAATTTTAGAGCTATTAATTATTTATTAATATATTTGTTAGACTAAAGAAAATAATCGGAAGGATGCTGGGGCGAAAGTAAGCGTTTATAAATTTTATATCAAACGTTTATGAATGTTTGTAAGTAAATATTTTTAAAGTGTTCTTATTCATATGAGCTTTGTTAAAAGACTGGAGAACAAGTGGAGGTGACTAGATTAACTGCTATAAGATTAATAATTTAGATTTTAGATTCAAATATCTAACATTTTCAAGTAAATTCCAGAAGCTAAATTTTTTGCTAATTTTAGTATTTAATATATAAAACAGATAGTAATGTAAAGCTTATTATCATCAGAGTATTAGTAGGGGAGTCAATTTGCAGACAAGGAGATACTTATATAAGGTTCAATTTTTTTTTTTTGTCCTTTACATGGTTAATTATTACTATAATATTAATGTTCTAATATATATAATATATCTGCTCTCTATTATTGTCTCCTACAATACATCACTCTATATATATATATATATATATATATATATATATATATATACTGATATTCAAAAAAGAATAGAAAAATAACGCCTAAAAAACTACAGACCGATACACTTAATTCCACTCTTGCACAAATTACTTACAAAGATAATATCATATAATACAACTCGACTTTAACAAGTAAAATGAACAAATAGAATCAGAAGTGATTGTGATATGAAACTTCTAAGATAATTTGTTGGTTACGTTTAAGTCGAAAGTATTTATGCTGTTCATAGTTGAAACGATACAGTCATCAAAAGAGAAAAGTTGAGTTTTAAGAGTGTTAAATTTCACAATGTTGATTAAGTAGACTCCCACCGCTGTATTCCATCCAGATCTACAAGAAAGGAATCTGAAAGTTGAAGACTAGAAGAAACTCTAGAAGCAAAATTTAAATGTGTGGAAAAAAGGAGAGTTGAGTAGTCAGCATGAGAATGACAAAAGTTAAATATAAAGCTGAGTAGATCTTTGATGAAAAGTCAGATATAAGCCAAAAAAGAAAAACTGAAACTGAAAAGAACTGAAAATAACCACAATTAACAGTAAAAGAAGATAAAATGCTCCATCAAAAGTGCTGATTTAGAACGAAGTGAGGAAATTACACATGATTGAGCAAAGCAAATGTAGAAACCTAAAAATAGGGAGCATAGGGAGCAGTAACTTAAGAGATACTCTGCTAGGATTCACGCACCAGATCATTTGAAATCATAGGTACAGACATGGGAAATCTGAGTTGAGGAATAGGAGAGGGTCAAACTCGCCCAGGGTGGAAATTAATATATATATTATATATATATATATAATATATATATAATATATATAATAAAATATAATTATAAAAATACTATTATATATTATATATATAATAATTATATATATAAAATATATATATAATTTATATATATATAATATATATATTATTATATATATATATATATATATAATAATGAGGAAAAGGAAATATGAAAAAAAAAGTGTAGCAACAGGATCCACCCTAGAGATTATTGAAAGATGAAAGCAGGTTTACCCGAATCTGTTTAGAGTAAAATTTAGCGGAAAAAAATTCTTTATCAAGGAGAACCAAGCGTGTCAAGCGCACTTCCTTTTCAGAAGAAAGTACGCTTTGCCATCGATAGTATTCGCCAACGATCAGGAATGAGTGCAATAATATATATATATAATATATAATATATATATATATATATTAATTAATATATATTTAATATTATAATAATATATATATATTATATATATATATATATATATATATATATTATATATTATAATTTAATATATATATATATACTATATATAGTAATATTATATATATATATAATTATATATATCATATATGGACAATAACCACAATAATAAGTTAGCAGTATAAACAAATTAAACAATTACGAAGATTAAAGAATACTTTTATTTTTATGCGAAATAAATTCACAAACATTGAAAAGAAAATAGAATTAGCACACTTACTTTATTTTACTTTTAGGTAATTTTTACATATCTATGAATAGAATATTAGAAGAAGTAATAAATTCAGAATTAAAAAAATCCTTGATATATACTCCTATGAGTAAAAATGTATTTGCTCTTAAAAACTTTATGTCATGAAATAAACTCCCTTGCAATAAATTTAATAGTTTACACAAAGTTTTAAAAATTTGTGTATAAATAAATGTTAAAATAAGAAATATGGTAAGTAAGAAGCAATTGCCACTTGGTTTATCCTTTTTTTGCGTACTTCACCTTCATTTTAAAAATATAACTTTTGTTTACTTATATACGATTTCACAAAAATGATATAAATAATACAGAAACAACAAATTGAAATAAAGGATTTAAAAAGGTTTCTTTCTATTAACACACCATTAATCTAACATCGTGTTTAGAAATAACGTAACCTTTGGATAGATAATCCTTAAAAAGGTTTGAGATTTTTTATTCTTAGCTCTCCTTCCGATGCTTCTCATTTCACCTTTTCTAATATAGATATTATTATTTTAAAAAATGGGATTCTGCTTGCAGTAACCTAGCATATATATATTATATAGCGGATCAATATATATTATAACATATATAAAAAAATTTACGTTATATTTTTATTCTATAATTCCGTATATATATATATATATATATATATAAAAATATATATATTAAATATATATATAAATAAATATTATAATATAGAAATATTTTATAATTATATATTAATAGTATATATATTAATTAATAATATATATAATATATATATATATTATATATAATATATAATTATATATATATAGATAATATATATATATATATATATTATATATATTATATATATTAGTATATATATATATATATATATTATATATATATATATATATATAATATTTATATATTAAATAATAGATATATATATATATATATATAATAAGTAATAATTAATATATATATTATAATATATATATTAGATATATATATATTATATATATAATTATTATTAGTATATATATATGCTGTGTGATTTAGCTTTCCTGTTGTTGTGCTATAGTGAACAAAATATTAATTTTTTATTATTCGCAAGTACGTGGAACGTTCCAAGGTGTTCCGGCTCGCGAACCAAAAATTCTGTTTCCGGTACATATACATACTTATATATTATATAATATATAACGAAATTGATTGATATTGGCTTATATTCGCTAATACGTTTTACTTGTTATAAACAATTAAGTACTGTATAATAATATTGAAAATTATAATCTATATTGTATATAATTATTTTCGTATATTATACTATTATATATAATATATATTATATATAATAAATAATATATAATTATATTATATTATAGATATAATTCTATACTTTCAAATACATATTTATAAATCAATAATTATGAGTAATATTACTTATATATATAAATATATTAACTATATATATAATATAGATATATATAGTATATATAGTATATTATTGATATATTAATATATTATATTATATTCTAGTTAAAGAATTAATAATATAAAATTAAAATACAAAGTATACATGGGATGAGTTATAAAATATTACAAATTAGCGCTTTGATGACATTATATGATTCTCTAAGCAAGACTCAAACACGTAAGCTAACTCAGTGCGAAATACTAACATAACGCTAGGGCAGATATGAAGATCAACGTTCTATGCATACGGGTGAGTATATGTAGAATTACCATATGGAAAGAAAGGCGCGATGAAACATGCTTTATGATACTTATACTTATACTATATATTCTATTATTATACTATATAGTCTGAGTTTACTTATATTTAACTAGAATCATATAATTCATTATCATATTACTATATATGATTTATATTTGATTATCATTATAACTTCTTATAATTATATAGATATTTTACTTACATGACTATATATATATATAATTCTACATATATATATTTGTTTTTTTACTATATATATACTGATAAAATAACATACTAATTTTTATTAATCTATAATAAATATGATGAGTATATATATATATATATATATATTACTTGTCACTTATGCTATTGTATGTAGTATATATCTCATATTTATATATAATAGTATAAGATATATATAATATAGTTATATATATATACTATATTATTAATGTTAATCGAGTTTGAGTTTGTGTCTGTGTTTGCAAAGTTCTTTGTAATACTTAATCGGAATATAGTATAAATGATTTTTTATATGTAGTAAAAAAATAATTTTAAAAACATTAGACTTTAGCATCACGACTAAAATGAGAACTTATCATTTGCATATGATCATTGTAGATGTCTCCAAAATCTATTCGATTGATATTTCAAATTCATTTTATTAATTCTTTTAGTCTTATTTCTCGAACTGTAAAAGATATGTTTTGCATCATTTGTGTCGTCCACCACTCATTGCATATCTTATTTAACTCTTCATCTCTGTGTCAAGATAAATACTTTATTAAAGCATCTAGAGAAAATAAACATTTACTCTTGACGACACATAATGTTTCCACGATATGCTAGAGTCTTATAGTATATTATTATATACCATCGAAGTAGTGTATATAGCATTTACACCCCTATTCACTAGTGGTATAACACTAGCATCTTTTATTCCTTTGCCTCAATAAAACTTCGTATCTCCTCATAGTACTCTCAGTAGATAACATCGTGATTAGTCAGTACTCATTAAGTAGTCTTTCTCGATAGATGCACTCACTCAAATATTATCGGCATGATCACGTATTTGCTAGGAACCAATGCTACATTAAGCACTATTCAGCAGACGATTGCTAGTCCGCGAAGCCCTAGAACTCAGTATGTTATAGGTACTAACTTAACCTAAATTCTAAACCTAACCTAACCTAATATCATAACCTAACTTACCTTAAACCTAACAAGATTTATAAATTCATTAATTTATTCATATTTATTATAATACCAGTTTTGATGAATCTCAAGAAAATCATGAGTCATGTTACTCATAGCTCATTGTGCGTTGATTGGCTGCTTATGCTTACTATAGTCACAGGTATACTCAATTTCTCTTAACAAATTTGCCTATATATATATTAATATAATATAATATATATATATATATTATATATATATATATAATATATATATATATATATATATATATATATATATTAAAATAGATATAGGCTCAATTCTGATATAATCATTCTATTCTAGTACTCTTGGGGAATAATCCTACATTATTATATAATACTTATAGAGACGCATTTGGTACTTACATCTGAAAGATTAAGAGAGTACGTGAGATCGATGGACCTTAGTCTTTAGATGTTATCCATCAGAGACGGTACAGATCTACCTATATTATAAATGATATATATTGAATAAAAAAATTATAGCTCGTTCTATACTTCTCGAAGCAGATCACCAATAATTGATTACTTTCTCTAAAGAGTTTACTTTATTCTATTTTTTAATTCTTTTCTATTGCTTTTACTATTTTACTATTTTATTATCCACGAAATATACTGACCCTAGACTGCATTTATATGATCTATTATAATACTTAATGTTTAATATCTTTTATATTAGAATAATTTCCAAGATCACTTATAAGTATAAATTTTAATTACATAATAGTATATTTCTGCCTATCATATCTAGCATTCCTCCTTTGCATATCTAAGTATGATTCTTATCTCAAATCTATATTATTATAACTATTAGCTCAGATTCTATATATATATATATACGTAATTATCTGAAATATTTCATTTTTATAGATGCACCAACCTTGTAAAATTTAGCTCTATAAAACTCAACTCCTTACCATACATTTCTCGTCTAACCATTAACACGTCCCAACTATTTCCTTAATCATACTTCGACGCCTTCTAACATACTGAACCTGTGAACAACAAATACATTCTTGATATAGAATCACATTGAATACAACAAGAGTCTTGAAAATACCTCTATCACAAGCGTGCCAAGCGTGAGTACTACTAAAAAAGTTGGGGAGTTCTGCTCTATATTTATATTCGCGAGGAATTTTTTTTAGTTTATAATTATCTCACACAAGTATATTATTATCCAGTCATATAAGTAATTTCTATATCCGCCACCATTGACATTATGTAAGTAACTGTTCCTTCCATAGTTGAAAGAAAGTACCTGTTAACCCTTATCACTAATTGACCATTGTAAAACCTAAACCTAATCAAACTGATATAGTATCCTGAGAACTTCCTAACTCTATTGACCCTCTATCACTGCGAAACAAAGATATCTATAAGTTTATCTCTTTTATATTATTTATCCATTCTTGATTATCTATTAGACTCATTCATATAATTTTTTTATATATTTATTATTATTATTACATTATCAGTTAATTACCACATATAGTTGCATGAAAATATAATAGTCCAAATTAAAATATAGTAATATACATAAGACTAGTTAATACGCATATACAAACACATCACAAACATCGGATCGTATAAATATATTTCTACAATATATGAATAATATAACTATAGTATATATATAGTATAAATAAATAATAAAATATATATATTATAATAATTATATCAAAGTTAATATTAATTTCAATATAACATATTATTTTTATATAAGTTCACTAAATTTGGAACGACTCACTTTTTTGTAACTATACGAGAAACTGCAAGTTACCTACTAAGAAAACAAATTATATATTATATATATGTTATGTTATTAGGATATAAATGCAAGTGATGCATTAATTTTTTTTGTTTTGTTTTCTGTTTTTAGCTATTTCGCAAATTTAATAATTTATAAAAATTATTTTCCCCCAATCATTTACGGGCTCATGAGCCGACGGGGCGACAGTTAAAGTAATACAAAAAACTTTTGAGTAAAATATATTTTTTTTAGGTTTTTTTAACATCTCAGAACAATACCCTATGCCGTAAATCTCACTTATGATTCCAATGCATCGGCAGTTATCGGTCACCTCCCGGTGGACAACTTACTGAGGGACTATCTCACTCACTCCACTCCTCCCTCACGGGGTAGGTCATCCACGAACCACCCAGAGCTCTTTGGTCTTTGGGGAGTATATGTTCAGCGGGTGTTTATACCTCCGACTAATCCCCTCGCGGGGTATGATAACGTCCCACCCCCTCTGTCGACCCCGTCTAGGCCGATGACCCACCTAAAATTGGTATGAGAGAAGTTTTTTATTTTTAATTGACTATTTTTTGTTTTATTTTTATTTTTTTTTTATTTATCAAAATTTATGTGAAATTGATTTAAAAAATAAACATAAAATAAAAATACAAAATTAAATTGAACTTATTTTTTATTAGATATCGACGAATAAATATATATATAAGAAAACATACATAAAGATAACAAAAAATATAAAAAAATGATATACTTATACACAATAAGAATTAAAACTCTAAAGCAAATATATAGTGACGAAATAATAATAAGTAAAATTAAGTAATTACACCTGATTAACTATAATCATCACTCATGATAGAGATATAGTATGAAGTTCACTAACCACTCACCCACCTATAAATATAAAAAATTAAATAGAAAAAAATATAAAGTAATATATTTAAAAATCTAATATGTATAATATTAGAGACTTAGATATTGCTAATTAATATAATTTATTTTATAATAAAGGTTAATATTAAAACATACAAAACATTTATAAAAATAAGATTAGTGTATAAATAATAGTTACGCATTATAATATGATTTTCATTCAATATTATATAAAACTAGATAACTAGAGTAATTAATAAACGTTTATATAGACATATGTGTAATATATAATATATATTATTGATATTTAGATATATTATATATATTTCTCATTGTAATATGTTAATTCGATGCATGCTTATATCTATATATTAAAATAAAATAACATAAAATAAAGTTTTCAAACTTAATATCTTTATTTAATAATTATTACTCGAAGGCCTAAGTGCAAAAAACTAAAAAAAAAATTACTCTTTTAACTTGTTGTAGCTATAATTATTATAGCATAATTATTATTAAATATTGTATCTAATATATTCTGTTAAAATACGATGTACCAGTTTACTCAAAGTTTTATTAGAGTAGTACACACTCCTGATTTTAAAGTTTCATAGTAGCGCAGTAGCGCTCGCAGCTGCGCGCAAATCAGAATAAGAGCCTAAGATTCTATCATAAAATATGAGGTGCTTAGATAATAATATAGATTCACATTTTCTATACATGTGTTAACTGATTAGATCATCTAGTGAAGTTAAATCATGCAATGATATTATAAGTATTATATATAATATCATAATAGATATATATATGAGTAAAGGAGTTATTATAACGTGGAACATTCTTGAATTATGTTACACCTCTATGAAATATCTAAATACATCACATATAATTATAAACTCTATGATAATGTTCATGAATACAAAAATTTAGAAAATTTATATCTATCAAAAATTGAAATGACTTGAAATAATAGATCAAAAGATGTTTAAGCACTAACTTAATAGTCTCATACAATAAACACTATTTGTCAAATTTCAATCATATAACACTTTCTTAATAATTGTATATTTCAGCTCAGTCAAGAGAAAATAGATGTCTCAAGATAATATAATTTTTATATGATACTATAAAATGTACTCTATTATATATAAATATTAACTTGTAAATAGTATTAGTGATCTTCATAAGTATATGGAACTTTACCTTATATAATACTCAATACTATAATACGTAACTTATACTATTCATGTAGAGTGAGGCTTATATATCCATAAATATATATTATAAATTTTTATTTTATTATATTTATTATTTATTATTATTTTTATTTACTTTTTTTTATTTATATATTATTATATAATATATTTTAGAATGAGTTAATATAAATAATATTATAACTAATATAAATATATATATATATATATAAAATAAGATAGTATAATATATTGAAGGGGACCCCCCATGTTTCTTGCAAGTATACAAGAGACAGGTATGATATATCAACTACAAATTAATAATAGTTATAAACTGATCATTTAGTTAAATGTATAGCTTTTTTCATTAATATTTTATTAACTCGCTTATTATCTAATTGTAAAATGAATGTACATACTACAATGTATATATATATATAAAGTAAATAGTGTAAAAATAATATATGAAATTTATATAGCAAAACGTTTATTTATAATTAATTTGTGCATATAATAATAACTTTGTCATTTTGAAACCAGTTTTCATTATATGAATCTAAAGATATAATATATTTTTATATAAAATAGTAATAAATAACTTTAATTTTCATAGGGGATGGGTGATATTATGCGTATAATAAAACAATATTCTCTGTTTTACGTTATGTTCTACGTTTTTACGATGTACATATTATGCTTAATATTTATTGTTTATATTATATAGTATATATATTATATTTATTTATATATATATTATTATAATAATTACTATTAGTGAGTATATATATGGAAGGAATATAATATAATTTATATAAAGAAATTTTAAATCTCACTTGGATTTTATTTCAAAAGTACATAACATATTTTATATATAATATATATATATTAATTGTACTATTTATTATTATTTAGATTATATATATTATATATACTATATATATTATATATATATAGTAATATATATATAGGTCATGTAATTTTTTTCTTAGTTCTTTGGTGAAGTTTTGTAATAATGTGAAAAAGCTAAACAAAGTGTCACTATGAAAGAAGATAAGTTATTCAATATTACAGTATTGGTGAAGCTCAAAATAAATTTTTAATTCTTATTTTATAACTCTTTAATTTATATATAGATGGTATGTGATAAACAATTATATTAATGTGAGGTAAATGTATTGAAGAGTGGCGCAATGCAAAAGCCAACGATTTTGCATAAAGCTTGAGACTAAAACACTTATGACTATAAAAGTTCGCTTCGTATAAGAAGAGCTAAAAAAGAATGTTTCCAAAGATTAGTCTTTCTCAAAAGAATTTTTCTAATTATCGTCTATTATGTTTTCTTGATATCATGGTTATTCTTATATTACAATATTTTCTCTCTACAGTATTATACATTAAAACCAAAGAGTGAAATTTAAAATATTTGCCACACCAGGTGTGTGTTAAATCCGAATGTAACTACTATGACTTGAGATTATCCGTAAATTGAAAAAATTAGCCATCAATGTCGACATTTAAAGATAAAAATTCAAACTTCTAATATAATTATTCACGGTAACATAAACTAATTATTCTGTGTATATCTTATGAAAAATTTGAGATGTTTGCTATTATACCTTTAAGAGGTTACGTTACGTTTATGAAACTGTTAGTGATTATATAGTGTCACAGTTTAGTTTTATGATATTAGTTAGGTTAGCTAGTTGTAAGGTTAGGTAAATGTTATTAGTATTAGTTTAGTTAGGTTATAGGTTAGGTTAGTCTTAATGGTAAATTTTTAGGTGCAATAGGTATGTATTATGTTAAAATAGTATGTTAAGTCAAGATAGGTTTAGTTACGGTAAGGTTTCATAGAGTTAGACTCTTTATATCGGGGATAGATTAGGTACTATTGCACTTATAGATTAAGAAAGTTCAATTTGTCGTTTAAAAATTTAAAATTTTACATTTTAATATTATATCGCGATGTGTTTGTGTTAATTAGATTCCCAATCGTTGGGAACAAACATACACGTTTGATATATTCGTGTAGCTTTTATAATATAACTATAAACACAGTAGTGCTGAATGAAACACAACTAGTATTTCAACATTTTAAATGTTCTTAATTATCTAGAATTCACTAATATAATGAAGTGAAATATAAATTATTGCAACTTGAACTCTTTCCAAGTTTTCATATGTCAATTATTTTAAACATAACATAACAACTTTACAAATTTACTTTGACATAAATACATTTTGTATTTTTATATTACATTCAAGTTTAGATTTTATTGCAGGATTATTACTTTTTTTGAATTCTTATATTATTTTATTTTATTTTTTATATTTTATTTTTAGTATATCTTTAAATATATGTATATATAGTTTTATATAGGTATATACTATATACACCACAGTATATATATATATATATATATATACCTATATAGTACTTTATATATATTATTAAAAAAGTATATGAATAATTGACATTACCTTCACACAAAATATTTAACACACACTGTAAGTAATTTTTGTACCAATACATTAATAAAGAATCATAGACTAAAGTTGAAATATTTAACCTAAAATTTATGAGTTATATAAAAAATGTAAGGATAATATTTAACAGTTAATAACCATATAATATAATAAATTTATATATATAGATTTATACCTTAACACATTTTTATATATTTACAAAAGATTTTTGAACTTTAAATATGAAAGCAATTGTTAAAAAGTAAAAAATCTAAAATATAACAAATATACTATAAATAAATTTATAAATATAAATAAAAATAAATATAATAAATATAATATATATATATTATAAAATAAAATTATAAAAATAATATATATAAAAATATATATATTATAAAAAATTGATGAAAAATATTTAAATTTAAAAAATATATAATAAATATATATTATATATTAAATTATATATAAAAAAAATATATATATAATAATAAATATATATTATAAATATGGTGCTTGTGTCTTCTATAACAGCGTTTCTCAACCTTTTAGGTTCTCGCGACCCCCGAAAGCCAAAACGCAAAAAAGTTAGTAACCTCGCGACACAAAATAATTAAATATCCCATATATATATATATATATAGATATAATATATATAAAATAAAAAATATATATTAATAGTTATATATTATAGTATTAGAGTAATATAAATCATAGTAATATATATATAGACGATAAATATATAATATACAATATATATATAAATTAAAAAAATAAATAAATAAATAAATAAATAAATAAATAAATAAATAAAAAATATTTTGAAATATAAGGAAATAAATAAAGAAATAAATATATATTATTTCACAAAAATATCATTAAATATAATATAAATATATAATATATTAATATATATATATATACTATATTATATATATATATATATATATAATATACTAAATAATATATAAATACTTATATATATAAGTATATAAGTAATATATATATATATATATATATATATATATAATTCCTAATAAAAGAGCTTTCGTACCATTTAAGTATAATTTTAATTTTTTCAAATAATCACTTTTTTATAGGAATTATTTCATTTGAATATTTTATTCTTTGTGACCCACCGCGACCACCGTATATCCACTCGCCACCCCCCGGTGGTCGCGAGGCTTAGAGTGTTGAGAAACGCTGTTCTATAGTGATTACTGTATTAATTTTTTAGGTTGGCAATATTCTATTATCAGCTTTTGGCTTCACGATAATTTCAAATATTTTAGCAGATTTTCTACTCCGGTTGAATGTGTGCAAGTTTTTAACATTAACACAAAATGAATGAACAAATCAGTTTTTATTCATATATTTTTTATTATTATTAGATTATTATTAATTATTATTTTATTATTGATATTATTATTATTATTATATATTATTATTATTATTCATTATTATTTATTATATTATAATACATTATTATTAATTATTATTATTATCGAACGTACGAAACAGTAGATAGGTACCAATATACGTGAATAGTAGAATATATGTTACTTTAGTGTTTGTTAGTATAAGTATTAGTTAGGTTCAGGTATAGGATTAGGTAGTATAGGTTAGGATTAGTTACGGTATAGAGATATAATATCAAATAAAATAAACAAACACTATCAAGTTAGATTGTCATTACGCTATAAATGAAAACAAATGAAAAACACGGGGAGCTATAAAAAACGAAACAAAAACAGTGTGGATACACATAAGAAAGATGCTTGAGTCTTATTATGTGAATGAAAAAAGATATTTGCCGTCAGAAAAAAAAAATTTCAAAGAAATTTAAGGCTTTTAAGTTATCTAAAGAAAAAAAAAATACAATGCTTATCTACATCATACAAATTAAAGCTAACGATGAAGTTTATTAAGTTTGAAAACTTGATCTTCAGTGTAATAATATTACATTAATAATGAAATAATAGATATGTTATATTTTTGAGTTTAACTCATATATATGTCAGATGTACCAACCAATAAAGGTAATTGTCAAATTAGAGCCGTATGGGAAAACAAGTTCCGTATATTTATATATAATTATAGGTATGATTGATCAAGGAGGAAAATGGAAAACGATGATATTCTAACTACTATGTAAGAGAGTGACGAACGGAAATGTCTTATAAAAACTACTTTATAATAAATATTTATATTCTGAATACAACTTTTATTGAGAACTTATTTAATTTCTCTCTTTTATCATAATAACTATCATTTATATATTATATCTAAAAATAGTAATGTATTTCTTAAGAATTCGACATATTAAATCCCTTTATATATAATAAGTAATATATTTGATGATCACCACAAGTCGAAGTGAGCTTAAACGGCCACGTGCGAGTTTACAACTTCTATCCATGAAGGTTTTCACTTGTTGCTGTAATCTGATCAATACTTAGCCAGAGTTAGAATTTGCGATAGACTGTTTTTAGTTGACTACAGTCTCCAGCGTCTCTACTCACAAGTCAATATCTCCGTTTCTCTAGGTGATCTTCAACCTTGAACTAGAACTATAGAACTTAAAATTTAAATTATGAGAGTAAAACTTAGAAAAATATGACCTACCAAAAGATTTCTATGAGATTCTTTCGTGATAGTAACCATGAATGAATGATAACTTGTTGTTTTGTAATGGACTTATACAATAACTCACTAGTGAAATTATTCGAAACTTACTAACAAAAATAACTCTTGTGGAATCAGAATAGACATCAGGAAGCGACAGTACTGCATCGGATTAGGTTTCATTTGGATTAATAGCACACTATGGAATTTCACGAATAAGTGTTGACAAGCATTATATACTTCTTTGCCAAGTTTAGTCTCCTATTCTGCTAGCGTATTAAAACAAAAGATAGATTGTATGCTTGATTCGGAGCTCACACAAGGGTGTATTTGCTATTTTGTAGTTATTATCTTCTATAAATATTATAATTTATATATGTCCTAAAAGGTTGTGAAAATCACTAATACGTTATGTTTGTGTGTCGTGAGTGATTAAATTTAAATCTATATATACTTAGTGTGTGTAGTGTATATGTGTGTTTTGTGTGGGGTGTGTGTGTGTGTGTGTGTGTAATTGTGTGTGATTGTTGGTGTGTTTCATATTAAATTTATGTTTCTTTCTTTATTTTATTTTCTCTAAGGAAGAATTAACTGATCTGACGATTAAAGCTTATGATTTAAAGATATTATTTTGTTCTTAATCTTTAATATTTTTCTTACCGTTTTAGTTTACATATAAAGTTTTGTTCCTCCATCGTACTTTGTCAATAATAACAACAGTACACAAATTAATTATTTTAGCATTAGGTATCATAATTTGTTTGCAATGTTTTTGTTTTTTTTTTTGAGTTTTTTTTTTTCTTAGTTTATTCTGATATTCCTAGAATATCTTCTAATTATTCTGCTGATATTTATTTTACTTCCAATTTCATACCCTGTTTTCATTATAATTATAACATTAGTATATTGCCAGAAATATTCTTTATATTTAGGAAAAGTGAAACATTATCTAATAATAATTTAAATCTTTAATATTAGAATTTTGGCATCGTATTTAATAATATAAGTATCATATATATTGCAAACTATTTTTATCTAACATTTATTAGGACATTAACTGAAAAAAATAAGCCAAAATAATTGAAAAATTTAGCCCAAGAATTTATTATTCATTAGATTATATATTGTAGTATTGTAATGTAAATATAAAAAATGATGTTAGTTTTCCACCTCTTTGACACTACCTAAAAGCGAGAAAATTTCATTATAGATTTTTTTTTTTTTTTGTCAATTTACCGGAGGTGAAACTCGTTAACTTTATCAAAAAAAACTTTTTGAAAAATGAAAAAGATATTATTTTTCAATACTTTAAGAAAGTTATTTAAGAGAGTAAAATTATGCGAAGAATAATAAAATAGTTAACTAGTTGCCATCAAGATTTCTATTTAGGTTCTTACTACACACCTCACTTAAATTTAGCTGCTGGGCACTAGATGGCCTCCTAAGATGACATCAACGCATTAAGATGACTTATTGAAGATCAATGTGAGTATATAGAATGGAATTAAAGGAAAGATGAGATAACTGGGTGCAGTTCCAATATACCCTGGAGAATTTCATGGAAAATTACGAGTGTTAGACTCTAGTATTTTAGAAAAAAATAACGAGATATTTTACAGTCTTTGGCACGATGAGAGATAAGGAACTTTAAACTATACCAAGAGAGAACGAGAGATAGAGAAGAGGAGAGAGGAGGAGATGGAGGTGATAAATACTTGAAGAGGTAAGAGAGAGAGAAGAGAGAGAGAGAGAGAGAGAGAAGAGAGAGAGTAGAGAGAGAGAGAAGAACGAGAGAGAGAGAGAAATATAATTATAAATATAGTATGTTATAGAACGTACGGAATATCACCTACTCTACAATAATAATATGAGTATATATATTAATATAATGTATATATATTATATATGTATAATATATATATAAATATATTAATAATACTATATTATATATATATAGATATATATATTATATATATATATATAAATAGTATATATATTATATTATATAATATATATATATAATATTATACTATTATATATATATATTATGAAAATAAAATTCACACACACATTATTTTCATTTCAACTATTATGCAAAAAATAAGAAACATTAAATGCAATTAAGTTTACTGAAATTCTTTAAACGCAGAATTTTTTTTTTTTATGATACAGCCATTCAAAATCGGCAATTCATTATGGCACCAAATGCCAAACTGTTGATTAACAGAAACAGAAAATTTCATGAATTTTGAAATGAACCAAAAAAAATAATTAAAGCAAATTTTCGAAATTTTGACAATGGACACACTCTATGAATAACATTTGAACCATACCTTTTAAGTTAACATCACATTAATTTTCTATGAGCAGACGAAGAATGAGCGAGAAGGAGAAAGATCAGAGAGAGAGAGTGAGAAGGAGTGAGAAGAGAGGAGAGAGAGAGAGAGAGACATAATAGAGAAGAAGAAATTGAAGTACT
>JABUQX010090031.1:0-38686 GCA_015478945.1 Trachelipus rathkii
TAACACACACACACACACACACACACAGCACACACACACACACATACACACATGACAGCAATAATAGTAATAAATAATAATAATAACACAATAATAATAATGATGATGATGAAGATGGATTACATTATGATGATGATGATGATGATGATGATGATAATAATAAGCATAATAATAATAATAATGATAGATAATAATACTAATACACACACACACACACACACACACACACACACACAATAATAATAATAATAATAATAATAATAATCTGTCTTATGGTCAAAATTTGAAACATCCCATCAATTTCAATATACTAAAACAAGAGAAATTAATACTTCCGCAGCAAATATATATATATATATATGCAGCAGCAGCAGATATATGAGGCAGGCATATATATAGTAGTATAGTTACAGTGAAGGTTATATATATATATAGAGAAAGTATAGAGCAGTATATATATATATATATATATATATATATATGCCAGTTATCAGAATCGGCTCAAAATACTTAGTGGTCGTAGACTTTTTGCCATTTTTCATACAAAGTTTCCAAACTCCTTTATGTTGAATAACTATTTATAACCCTTCAATGCCTCTCAATAAAAATTTATTCTATTAATTAAGGCAAAAATATTCAAATGAATATGATTTATTTGTTGATTAATAATAATAATAATAATAATAATAATGCATACTTAATAATAATAATAATAATAATAATATTAGATACACACACACACACATATTATTATTATTATTATTATTATTATTATTATTATTATTATTATTATTATTATTATTATTAGTAGTAGTAGTAGTAGTAGTAGTAGTAGTAGTAGTAGTAGTAGTAGTAGTAGTAGTAGTAGACAAATAATAGCTTTGGTTCTGAGTGAGAGTTACATTTTTGGGCATGGAACATACAGTAAATTGTAGTTTAAGAAAGACCATACTGATAGAGTTTGGAGTAAGAGGAGATAATACCCTGATTGTTACTGTAGTGTTGGCTATTGTGTTACTGTAGTGTTGACTATTGTGTTACTGTATTGTTGAATACAGGTTACTGTAGTGTTGGACTATTAAAAGCTGGACAATATTACAATTTCTACATGTTTGAAGATCTAACCATACTTAATCGCAATCATAATAGTTCCCATATGATTTACAGATATGGAAAGGGATATTTTGATGCAAGCAGTATCAAGGCAAAAAAGTGATTTTCTAGATACTTAATATTCCCGAGATTCTCGTCTGCTTCATGCTAGTCAGCAATATAAATCAGGAACTTTAGTAACTTTTCTTTTGACTCGAAATGAGTTTGTTCTTTCATCATCATCATTATTGCTATTATTATTATTATTATTATTATTATTATTATTTATTATTATTATTATTAGTATTAATATTATTATAATTTTGTTCCCTTACTCTGAAATTGATTTTTGGAATACTTCAGGTCCTTTTTTTTCCTCATTACTACAATAAACCCGACCAACCTCTAATTTTTCCTTATTCATCTTGTAAGTTGCCCACTATAAATCACACATTTCTCTGAAATTTCTATATATATATGGTGCAGCAGTAGTGGCGAAGTAGTAGCAAAGAGGGAGCAGGAACTTTGACACCTGTAAATATCTAAAATGTTTAATATATATATAATATATATATAGAAAGTATATATATATATATATATATTTTATATTATATATATAAGAAGTTATATATATATTATTATTATATGTTATATATTATATATTATTACAGTATATATTATATATATATATATATATATATATATATATATATGGTATATATATATATATGTATATATATATATATATAAAAAAATATATATATATATATTATATATATATATATTATATATATACATATATATATATATATAGTATATATAGTATATATATATGTTATTATATATATTAAGTTATATATATATATATATATATATATATATATATATATATAGAGAGAGAGAGAGAGAGAGAGAGAGGAGAGAGTTTTAATATATTGCAATTTTTTCTTAAAAGAAACATATTTTCAAGCAAAAAAAACAGGTAATGAATGAAGATTTTAACAAAAGAAATTGAAAAGTCTTGAAGAAACAGTGGACCATTATTGAAGAAGAAAGAAAGATAGTCAGATTAAACGATGAAAGTTAGTTGTCTGTATAAACATCATTCGTTATAGAGTCAGTGGAAATAAATTAAGAGAGAAAGACAGAAACTTTTACTTAATTTAATTAATAGAAAAGTTTGTAAAATAAAAAAGTTTGTTTTAGACCCATTGAATGTTTCAAGATATCCTCCAAGTATCAATCGCAAATAATTCACCCATTTGTTATAGCATTCCAAGAATTAGAGGCTATGGAAAGATCCCACTGGAGCTTATTTGGAATCTTAATGTAAAGATTGAAAAAATTTTTAGATAGGGAGAGATTCGAAAACTCATATAAGGAACAAAGGTTAAAGCGAATAGGATGATCGTTTGAACAATAGAGGTATCCTTATTGGGAGGGACTTCAATGTTACCATCGTTTCGAATGATGCATGTAAGGTTGAAGTTGATATACAGATGACAGGACAAAGGGTCGACACAATATCAAAAAAATTTCCTGTACTTTGCTTCTTTAGGATAGGTTAGGTTAGGGTTTAGGTTAGGTAAAGTTAAGTTGTTAGGTTAAGTTAAGTGGTGGATTCGTTAGAGAAACTCAAATAACCAGATTTTTTTTTTTTTTTTTTTACTTAAATGTTGATCCATTTTCCTTTCGACCATATATAGGTCCGGCGCAAGCTCAGAATCCCTCAAGCTTTGAAAACATCATTAAATATATCATCATCATTTACTTTCATAGTATTGCGGAGAAGAAATCACATTTAAAAATAAAGGCATTGTGCCACCAGAGGGTTTGTCACCCCGATTTTTATGAAATTCACAGGATATAAAAAATAACAATGAAGAATAGTGAAAACTGAAAATCGTTGCTCTTTAAAGCGCAGCCTCAAAGTTGTAAAATCCCATATGATTTTCTTATATATATATACCCATAAATTTCTTTTGCAAAATAAGGAATTTTATTAGCCAAAGTTTAGCGAGTTTTCAAAAATTGTGTAACTTTCACATAGATCTGTTATAAAAATTAGTGTTTTAATTTAAGATTTCAGCTGTAATCTCTTACATATACTTCTGTGTATACCTAGCAAAAACCAATCATAACCGAACTAGGGAACATCCAAACCTGGATTTGACCAATATTGAAGCCCATGTGGAGTTTTAACAATTTTGAGAGGCTGTAACTTTTTTTCCTAAAGAGAGCGACGATTTTCAAGCTTTTCAGCTTTTCACTATTTTCATTATTATTTTTTTAGAATATATCCTGTGATTTAAAAAATGGGGACAACCCTCTGGGTAACAATTACCAAAATAAACGCCAATGTTGGCATAAATGTGTTTAAATGGAAGTGTTGAATGTTTGGCAGAATTGTGTTAAAATGGAATGAGGCAAAGGTGTGTAGTCTTGAAAGAACCTATGTGGTTGGCAAATATAGTAATGGGCATATAGTGCGTGAATGACGGTGAGAAACCAATCATAAATATGATTTGCATTTAAGTGTATAAAAGTATTTTTTTTTTTTGAATCGCGGGAGAATAGATTTTTAAGATCCTAGGATCAAATATAAATTTCTGAAATTTGAAATCGACAATAGTTCCCGAAAACAGATTTCGTGTGATGAATAACACAAAAACATTTAGAATAAAACAAATTTATGTTTTCGTTAATAGTGTGCGCTTCTGCTTCAGTTAAACGCCCTGTTATGCGGTTTGCGCACCTGAGAGACCATTCTCCTCTCACCCCGAACAAGGCAATCAACACAAATTTCGTTGCATATGATGATGCAATGTTTTTATGTATTAGTTGCGCTGAATACAAAATCATATGCGCCAGTTGCGTAACATGAAACTTTTAAAAATGGTAATAAATGATTTTTTTTTCCAGTGAAAAGCTGCAAAATGGTTGGGTATACAAACAACTTTAGAATCTAAATAAAATACGGGTATCTCTCATCACATATGATCTCAGTGCCTCATATTGATAGACCAAAAATTTTTTTGTATATATCGCGATTTTTGAAAGGTCAAAGTCTCACACTGAGGCTACATACTTGATGTAATTTGCTTAAAGAGGAATGATAGTCTGCGTGCATTAATCTAGTTAGTGTCTTTAGAGCATAGAGTTTGCCTGATGTTAGCATCTATGCGTACGGTCGAAAACATGTTGGAAATACCTTTGTTGTCATTGGAGGAGCGAAAGAAGGGAACCATTGAACACAGGGAGTAGATTATTTCTATGGTATGTGTCATCCCGTAAACCGAGCAGCCTAACCCTCCAAATGGTCAATAGGGAGTATTCAACGCTTGTGACCTCTCTCTCTCTCTCTCTCTCTCTCTCTCTCTCTCTCTCTCTCTCTCTCTCTCTCTCTCTCTCTCTCTCTTCTCTCTCTCTCTCTCTCTCTCTCTCTCTCTCTCTCTCTCTCTCTCTCTCTCTCTCTCTCTCTCTCTCTCTCTCTCTCTCTCTCTCCTCTCTCTCTCTCTCTCTCTCTCTCTCTCTCTCTCTCTCTCTCTCTCTCTCTCTCTCTCTCTCTCTCTCTCTCTCTCTCTCTCTCTCTCTCTCTCTCTCTCTCTCTCCTCTCTCTCTTTCTCTCCTTTCTCTCTCTCCTCTCTCTCTCTCTCTCTCTCTCTCTCTCTCTCTCTCTCTCTCTCTCTCTCTCTCTCTCTCTCTCTCTCTCTCTCTCTCTCTCTCTCTCTCTCTCTCTCTCTCTCTCTCTCTCTCTCTCTCTCTCTCTCTCTTCTCTCTCTCTCTCTCTCTCTCTCTCTCTCTCTCTCTCTCTTCTCTCTCTCTCTCTCTCTCTCTCTCTCTCTCTCTCTCTCTCTCTCTTCTCTCTCTCTCTCTCTCTCTCTCTCTCTCTCTCTCTCTCTCTCTCTCCTCTCCTCTCTCTCTCTCTCCTCTCTCTCTCTCTCTCTCTCTCTCTCTCTCTCTCTCTCTCTCTCTCATAAGAGCAGGAGATATATATATAAAGAAAGAGCAGCAGAGCAGCAGTTGGGTTGGTTACAGCAGTTAAGTGCTGGTATAAGATGTTGGTTGGTATATATATATATATAGATATGGTGATATTTGAAAGTATCATCCATAGTTCAAAAACTATATTGTTAGAAAGGAATGATGATGTTAGTCCATGCACTCTACTGCGAACCAAAAACAGTAAACAGAGGATCTGAAAATTTGAGCATAGCCACAACCTGATGAACACATTTTTTAAACCCTGTGTACTTTCAGTTGAAAAACAAATAAATAAATAAATAAATAAAATAAATATTGGCTATTTTTTTAGGAGCAGGGGGACATAATATATATATTTGTAAAGGTATTACACGGCAATGTAGGGGCTCGAGCCGACGGGGAACACAGGGGGACGTTTTCCGACCCCGGTGGGGAGGGGCGGGAGGAACCCTGCGACACCAGTCACCAAAGAGCGGGGGGGGTTCCGAGACCCTCCCCGGAGGGGGAATTAGTCCCACCCCGTAGTTCCCGGAAGGCCGAGAGACCTCTAATCTCCCTACATCGGTGGTTACCCTGGGGTATTCTTTAGTTAAAGAAAAAAAGCAAAATTTTTAATAGAAAGTCTATTTACTTTAACGAGTAACCAATAAAAGGGCTTTCTCCTCTTATTACTATAATTATTAGCACAATATTTTTTTATTTTTTTATTTTTTTACATTTTCCTATCTAAAATTTTACCAGGATTCCAAAAATGTATTCATTTTCGCTGTAGCTATTGTAGTTTTTTTGAGATATTTTTTTTTTTTTTTTTTTTTACATTTTCCGCCCTGGACCAGCATTCCAGCAATGTACTCCTTTTCCGTAATTATTGTAGTTTTTGAGATATGGATTGATGATAGTTGTCGCTCTAAACCACTATCACCCATATATATATATATATATATGAAAGAGCAAATTATAGCAGCAGCAGCAGCAGCAGCAGCGAGAGCAGCTACAGCGCTATTGTTACATATGTTATGTTGCGCAGGCGCGCGCGTACAGCGCAGCGTTGCTGTTGCTGCTGGCAGCAGCAGTTATTATTGCTACATACGGCATATATATATATATATGCTGGCGCGTTGTTGCTACATATGTTGGTGCTGGTTATTGCTAGCAAGAAGCAGCAGCAAGAAGCAGCGGGCAGGTTGCGTTGCTATGTTATATATGCTATATATAAGCTGCTGCTGTTGGCTACATACATATATGTTGTTAGCATGTTGCTGGTTATGCTGTTGCTGCTGGCTAGCTATGTTATGTTATATACTGTTATGCTACCCCGTATATATGGTCAGCATCCCGAAAGAGCACTGCGCATGTAAAACTAGGAAACTATAACATCTACAGGAAAATAAACAACATTTTTGATTTCAGCAAGTAATTTCATCGACAAAACTTAAAAAAAAATTGTATTTTATTCTAATATTTATTAATAATACCTAAATTAGTATAATCTTAGACCCGGCAGTTCAGATTGACCCTTAACCTTATTAGTTCAATGGAGTTAAAGGCCAAATACCATTTTATTTTTACACGCTTTGGAGAAAATGTTATTTTCTTTTTATATCCTTTTTAGGGTTCGAGCCGACGGAGGCAGAGGGACGAAGTCCCCGTCCCCCTGGTGAAACTGAGGTCCTCCTCGACCTCTGTCCACTTTTAATTTTTACCCGTCGTGCGGCCTAGTTATAAAAATTAAAATTTTGGCAACTTTTGCGCGCTCCCTCCACTACCCAGCTTCTTCTGGTATTCTCAAAAACTAATTTTTTCAACTTTTTTAACAATTTTCCTGTAGCTGTTATTTTTTTTTTTTTTTAATTTGTGGTAAATATGATTAATAAAACATATTTTATTTTCGTGTATTGTTATAGTTTTTAGTTACATGCCTGGTCTCTTGGGATGTTGACCTATATATATATATGTTAAGTTATATAAGAGCATATATATATATATATATATATTGTTGTTATTGTTATATAGTATATTGTTATATATGTTATGCATATATATATATATATATATATATATATGAAAATGTGTAGAAAATATACACGAAAGTGCTCGGTGAAATCATTTTTTCATTCCTTTGCGTTTTTTTTGTGCAAAAGTGTTTCTCGCGCGTAAGAATGATTTTAATATATATATATATAGCAGAGTTATAATATGTTATTGTTGTTGGTTATATGTTAGCATGTTATTATTATATATATATATTGTTATATGATATATATATAGCATATATATATATATACAAGTTATATACATATAAAGAGCATATATTGTTGCTGCTGTATATATTTCATATATATATATATATAGTTAGCAAGAGCAGCATATTGTTGTTGGTTATAAGTTGGGTTGCTCAACAGAAGTAGCAGGAATAGCAGCAGAAGCAGGAATAGCAGCAGCAGCAGCAGCAGCAGCAGTTGTAGTAGATATATGGTGCTATATATATATATATATATATATATATATATATATATAGCTATAAGTTATAGCAGTTATGCAGCTGCTGGCTAAGGGCTGTTGGTTAAGCATATATATAAGTTATATATATAAGGTGCAAGAAGAAGTATTAGCTAAGGTTGCTATATTGTTGCTGGAGCATATATATGTTGTTGCTGCTGTTGCTATGCTGCTAAGGTTAAGCCTCGGCCCCTATTTTCCCAACTCAACCCTGGATGACTGGCATTCTCTCCTCCTCCCTCCTCTCAGGTCCTATGCCTTGCCTGTGACTAGTGAACTTTAGGATTGTGTTTTGAGGGAGTGCTTCCGTCTGGCCCTCCCCTCGTTCAACTATATGCTCTATGTCTCAATACCAACATTCTTTGCTCCTCAGTGTTGGAAGCACGCACATAACCAACCTATTTCGAAAAAGGAAGCCGCTCTGATCCTTCAAACTATCGCCCTATTCTCAATTTGTGCCTCTATCTAAGATCTTTGGAAACCCTTCTCAACTCTCATTTCTAGATCATCTGGAATCATTCAATTTCTTTCCGATCGTCGATCATGCTCGAGGTCTACTATGATATACTTTCCTTATCTACTGATTATAGCCTCGCCCTAATGGGTAGACTCTGCGTGGTGGCGCTTGACATATCCAAAGCATTTGACCTGGTATGGCACGCGTCACTGCTCTCCAAGCTCCCCTCCTTTGGCTTTGCTTACTTATGTCTAGTTTTCTCTCAAATCGCTCAATATCGGCTGTTGTTGACGGGGCGACTTCTTTTTCTGTCAATTGTGGTGTTCCTCAGGGTTCCTTCCTTACTTTTCATTAATGATCCTCTCACCTGCACATCTAATCCTTATCCACTTCGTATGCCGATGACCCCTTCTCATTCTTTCAAAACTCATTTCATTTACTCCTTCTTACTTCTAGAATTGCCTTCACCTTTCCGATTCTATTCTCGCAGTTCTGATACTGGGTGGGTCATCTCAACCTTGAGAAATTTAATTCTTTAAAAACTCAATTTCTACAAATCTCCCTCTCTAAACACCTTCCAACTTTCCTATCCTTCGACTTGTTCTCCGACAATATAAACATCCTGGCCTTAACATTACCCAAAATTACCCTGGTAAACCTCACACAACGGTTGCTAGGGGCGGCCCAAAGAAACTGGAATTCTGTTTAGACTGCGAAACTTTTTTTTCCTCTTCTCAGTTTCAGCTATACAAGGCCTCATCCGCCCTTGTATGGAGTACCGTTTCGCTATCTGGGGGAGCTCTGGTTTCACCCGGCTTTGACAGGGTCGAGTCAAAGGTCAAAAGATCTTATAACCGTTCACTTTCCACTTCACTTGGACCCTTATCTTTTTATGCGATGTTGGTGCTTTATCTCTTTTCTATAGGTACCGTCGAGGAGCTAGACCGCGTACAACCACCTTTAAGACTGGGTACCAAGGTGCTGTGTCTGCGTATTACTTTGTGGATACTTCAGGCTGGGGTTCGCTGCGGTGCTTCCTTCTTCCTGCCACCTCAGTTCTGTGGAATTCTTTTCCATCTTGTGTTTCCTGCCGAATTTAATCTCCTCACTTCAAAGCCTGCGTTCTGTCCTCATCTGCGTAATTTGCGTTGCGAGCTTCTGAAACGTAACACCCCTGAATAGCCCGCCCGTGTGAGTGGTGGTGACGTAACTATAAATAAATAAATATATATATAGAGTAGCAGAGTTAGGGCATATAGTATATATATAGCATAGAAAGAAGCAGCAGCGTTGGCTAAGCAGCAGCGTTGTTAAGGTTAAGGCTGGTTATATATATAGGTATATATATACAGGTGCTATATATATATATATATATATGTTATATATGTTAATATATATATAAATATACCGTATATATATAGTGCGTCGAGTGACTGAAGGACTGATTGGTGAAGAACAAGGTGCGTTTAGAAGTGGTTGAGGATGTGTGGATCAAATCTTTACATTGAAACAAATAATTGAGGAAATGAGAGAGAAGAAGAATAAATTGTATTTAGGTTTTATGGATTTGCAACAGGCATGATAGGATTAATAGGGAAGCTCTATGGCAGGTGTTGGGTGATATATGGTGTTGGTGGTAGGCTTCGAAAGAATCAAAATGTATGACGATCAGTGAAGCGTGTGTAAGAATAAATGGAGTCGAAAGTGGTTGGTTTAATATTAATAGCGGAGTGAGGCAGGGATGTATTATGTCTTCTAGGTTATTCACTTTGTATATGGACAGAGTGATGAAAGAATTAAGACGTGGGGGTGGCAGGGGATGGTATAAGAATGATGGAGAATGGAAAAGAGTGGAGGGTGCCATACCTATTACCGTATATGATGAGGTTTTGTGTGGCGAATCTAAAAGAAGTTTTTGAGAGGATTGGTAGAGAGACTTGGCAGGGGTGTGAAAAAGGAGGGGGTTTGAAAGTAAACGTAGATGAGAGTAGGTTATGGTCGTGAGTGAGGACTGTCCTCGGTGTGAAGTTATGTTAGATGGTGAGCAGCAGGAACAAGTGTCTAAGTTTAAATATTTAGAATATATGTTGAATGAAAAGGGAACGGAGGATGCAGAGTGTAGTAGGAAAGTTGTGAATGGCAGGAAGGTGGCTGGTGCAATTAAATGTTTGGTGGATGTACTAAGTCTTTAGAGTGCTAGGATCTTACATGACGGTATGTTGTTACCTGTGTTAATGTAAAGTAATGAGACTATGGTCTGGAATAGGTATAGATCTAAAGTGCAATGTGTTCAGATGATCAACTATGTAAGTGGCCATGCAGAAGAATTATGTTCCAGGAATTAACGTATTAGAGAGTTGTGTGGTGTGGGCTGAAAGGTGAAAAAGAAATAATAAATAAAAAGTAATGAACATGGGAAAAGGATGGATGATAGTCGGTTGGCTAAGCGGGTGTTTGTAGTGTGGTGAGTGTGTTGGGAATGGACCGGCTAAGACCGAAGAAAAAGTGGATTGAGTCTAAAAGGGAATGCCTGGAGGAGAGAAATGTGAGTTAGCAGAGGCTGGGAAGAAATGTGTATGGGCTAGAGAAAGCGTGAAGTTTTTGCGGTATGGTTGTGGTCACTCTGGGTCAAGGGATGAACCCCATTGACGAAATGCCATAGTGTGAGGGTCCTCACCGTGACCCGTGAATTTTTTGGGCGGATTTCTGACTGCGACGAGTTCCTACTAATTAATATAAAGGGGGAGGTAAGGTTGGGCTTTCTTTCGACTTGCGTCATATTTCTTTCACTACTTTCCGTTTCCCGGTGCATGCCAATGCAACCCATCTCCAGTCCTGGGGAGAGATATTGGTGCTGACATATATATATATATATATATATACAAGAGTATATATATATATATATATAGCAGCAGGACCTAGTAAAAAACTGAAAGAGTTATAGTAGCTATTATTATTGTTGGCTATTGTTATTATATATATATTTGCTATGCGATATTATATTATGCTATATGGTTATTAGTTATTATGTTGCTAAGGCTGGCTATGTTATTATTATTATTATGTTGTTATTATTATTGGTTATGTTACATATATATATATATATATATATATAGCATATATAAGCTATATATACATATTATGGTTGTTGCTGGTTATGCTACAGCAACATATATATGAAGATAGAGCATACAGCGTTGGTGCTACATATATATTGGCTAAGTTGCTGCTGGCTGGCTAGTTGCTGGTTGAGAGCAGCTGGTTATATACAGCAGCATATATATAAGTTATGCTGGCTGGTTAGGTGAAGTTGGGTAGCCAAACGCGCCAAAATGACCGCGAGCCGAGGAAACCTAAAATGACAATTTGTTTACCAAAATCTGGCAACCGTAAATTCTAAACATTTCTATAGGTATATATATATATATAGCAGGCAGAGTTATATATATATATATATTAAGTATATATATATATATTATTTAAATAGTATATATATATATATATATATATATATATATATTATATGTAAATATAATATATAGATTGTAAACCACCCTTAGGGGTTAGGTTAGGTTAAATTAGGTTAGGCTAGGTTAGATAAGTTGTTAAGTTAGGTTAGGTTAGGTTTAGGTTAGGATAAGTTAGGTTAGGGTTAGTTAGGTTAGGTTAGGTTAGGTTGTGTTAGGTCCTTGTATTTATCGAATTTAATATTTATATCACACAAATTTTTCTAAAAAAATTATGCCAATCTATAAAAGAATAAATAATATTGAACTACATTGTTTGCTCATAATCATTATTACGGCTTGGAAAAATGTAGTAAAGAATTTTCTTGAAAGAATTAAAAACTTTCAACCGTAACTTTTTTTAAAAGAATTAAAAACACATCCTTCCCTTCTACGGTCAAAAATATTTTACTAACGTAAAAAATATAGCCTCAGTTCATTCAGAGTTCTAATCGTTAAAGTGCCAAACGTACGATGAACCTTAAATTTTTACCTCTATTAATTATTAATTTTAATCAAATTTTTATTAATTGAAAAGTCGATTTTTATATTTAATACATATTTATCTACATTTCTCTTTAAATAAACCTTATCTTAAAATCTCTATTTTTAATCATTTTGGCGTTTATTATGCACCTTCACCATATATATAGGCAAAGAGTAGGTATATATATATATTTGTTAGATATCTATATATATTGTAGTTCAATGCATGTTGTTATATATATATATATAGTTATAGTTATAGCAGAGCATATATATATATATAAGGTTAAGAATGAGAATGGCACTACCTCTTTAAAAGAATGTTACATAAAAAGACATGATATCGAAAATCGTCGAACGCTACCGTGTGGAACCCTGCAGTGTCACGTGTTAGCTAAAACACCCATTTCTGACGCTCTATTGCCTTGAAATCGAAAAATCTATTATATTCTGTTCAATATATAATGGTTAACATCCTTTAAAGGTCGTTTTTATATATAAGAGCAGCAGCAGCAGAGCATATATATATAAGTTATACATATAGCAGCAGCAAGTATATATAAGTATAGGGCATATATGTTACAGCAGCAGCAGCAGCAGCAGCAGCAGCAGCAGCATATATATATATATATATATATATATATATATAGAGTTCTTTGTATCTGTTTTACGACCGTCAGTTTTGATTTTTTTTTTTTTTTAGCATATTGCTAGTATATGATACTCAACAATGAATTAAGTAATATTTTAAATAAGTTTTTAAAAATCACATTTATATAAAAAAATTTAAAAATGAAATATCTCGAAAATGACACTTACAGGAAAACCACTACATATTTGGAATCAGCATATAAATCTTATTACAAAATAAAAAAATAAAAATAAAAATGAAATATCTCGAAAACACAAGAAAAACAAATACATATTTGGAATCAGCATATAAAGTTTATTACAAAATTGTAAAAAGTGACGGGGGACAGAGGGGGACGTTTTCCAGACCAGGGAGGCGGAAGAACTCCAAATACCTTTGGGAGGGAAATATCCTACCCTGTCGTTCCCCTGAAGGTCGAGACCGACTCCTTCTTTGCGGTTTACCCTGGGTATTCCTTTAGTTAAAAATAAAAATAAAATCTGGACGGAGTCGTAAAGCGTAACAGGTCCTTATATATTTTTGAATCATGTCCGTCACCACTGAAATTGATTATTAGGATCATTCAATTAAATATACTTAAAAAAAAAAAAAAAAATCAAAATGACGGAATCGTAAAACACAACAGGTCATATATAGTTAGTTATATATAGTATATAAGTGTTAAGTTAAGTTATATATATATAGTATATATATATGTTGGGTTATATATATATATATAGTAAGTATATAGTATATATAAGAGTTATATATATACATAAGGTTATATATATATATATATTATATATATATATATGAAGTATATATATATATATATATATGGTAAATATGTGAGCTGGATGGTTTGCATTCTTGCGTGTTTTTTATGCCGAAAGTTAAAAATGCCGTATAATTGACCAAAAATTGCTTTTGGTGTGAAGCTCAGATTCTTCTTTTTTTTAAATTTTATATTAAAAATTATATGAACTTATTTCGAACAGCGTTATTAGTAAGAAACAGGAACGAATTTTCAATCCAATGAATTTAAATTTGATACTAATTGTTTTGTTCCTACACTTAAATGATAAATAAATATATATATATATATATATATATATATATATATAGTTATATATAAAAATATATATATATATATATATATATATATATAGCATATATATATATATATATATTATTATATATATGTATATATATGTCTTTAAAAGGATGCTAACCGATATATATCGAACGAAAGATGTAATCGATTTTTTCGATTATTTCAAGGCAATATAGAGCGATAACAAAGTTTTTTTTTTTCAACTAAAGGAATACCCTCCAAGATTAAATCGCCAAGATGGAAAGAGTCAGGGTTTCTCGGCCTACCGGGGATCGGGGACTTCGTTCTCTGTCCCACCGTCGGCTCGAGCCAAAAAAAATTTGCACAAAATTAACATATTCAAATTAACATTATAAATTCACGCAACATGTGGCAACTCTTTCTCTTCTTCTATTGGAGTTTAAGTTAACACGTCACAGTGCATGGTTAGACGATTAGTGTTCAGCGATATTTCGATATCTGTCTTTTTATGTAACATCCCTTAAAGCGATAAGTGCTCATATATATATAGGCTAAGTTAGAGCAAAGTATAAGAATATATATATGTTATATATATATATATATAAGTTATATATATATATATATATATATATATATAAGATATATATATATATACAGCAATTTAAAAAGGTAAATATCGTAGGAATGTATTCACGACTTACAAAATAATTACAATCAAGGCATATATTATCAGAATGTGTCTGAAAACACTTTACAGAAAAATAAATTACATATTTTTGAATCAGCGTACAAAGCTTATTATATGCAAAGTCGTTTTATGATTAAACCAACGTGAATACCCAAGGCCAGGAGTCATGGCCTCGTGGACGACGGGGCTTTCACCCATCGGCTCGAGCCCCTAATGGAAATATGTTTCCTACTACTTGGGGGCTCGAGCCGATGGGGACAGAGGGGGGGGACGAAACGACTTTAATTTATAATAAGCTTTATACGCCGATTCCAAATATGTAATTTGTTTTCTGTAAGTGTCGTACTTTTCGATTTTTTACATTCCGGTGATAAGCTTTATATGCCGATTCCAAATATGTTTTTAGTTTTTCCCTGTAAGTCTCATACTTTTCGAGATAATTCTCCGGTCCTTTTCTGAATTATGCCCTTAAAAATATTATTAAACTGGATAAAATTTAATAAACCAAAATCAAAATAAATATTTTTTGTTATCACTCCTTTACCTTGGCTCTCTCTCTCTCTCTCTCTCTCTCTCTCTCTCTCTCTCTCTCTCTCTCTCTCTCTCTCTCTCTCTTCTCTGTATATATATATATATATATAATGTTAAGTGAGCATATTGAAGGGCGCACGAAAACGCAGCTGTTTTCACGATAAATGCGAAACGGTTCAAACGATAAGAACCTGATCCATATATATATATATACAGAGAGAGAGAGAGAGAGAGAGAGAGAGAGAGAGAGAGAGAGAGAGAGAGAGAGAGAGAGAGAGAGAGAGAGAGAGAGAGAGAGAGAGAGAGAGAGCCAGTGAGTGATAACAAAAAATACTTTGTACGATTTTTAGTACTTTATTAAACTTATCCAGTTTAATAATATTTTTTTAAGGGTGCATTATTCGAAAGTGACACCCACAGGAACAGCAGAATAAGTAAAGTTATCGGGACAAAAAAATGAAAAATATGTCACTTTCAAATAGTAGTGAATGCTTGGAATCAGCGTATAAAGCTATTATGGGTGTCGCTCTTATCCCCATCGGCTCGAGCCCCTAAAAATTGAAGTTCAAGGAAACATATATTTCCATTAGGGTCGAGCCGAGGGATCGCAGAGGGGGACGAAGTCCCCCCGTGCCTGTCCACCCAGAGGTTTAGAGACCCCGTGGACTGGTATCAATGCGGTTCACCCAGGCCTGTTAGTTTTAAATCATAAACGACTTTGCATATAATAAGCTTTATACGCTGTTTCCAAATATGTAATTTGTTTCTCTGTAAGTGTCGTACTTTTCGGGATATTTTTTACATTCTGGTAATATGCTTTATACGCTGATCTCAAAATATAATTACAGGTTCTCCCAGGTGCTCATACTTTTCGAGATACCCTCCTGGCTCTTTCGATATTTTTGCCTTTTTAAGTTTTACAGCAGATATAGTATATGAAGAAGAGAGCGTATGCTAGCTGTTGTTGGCTATGTTAAGCGTTACATATGTTACTATGTTGCTGTTATACAGCAGCTGGAGTACATATATATATATATATATTGTTGTTATATAAGAGCAGTAAGCACCTCATCCCTAAAAGGATGTTACATAAAAATATCAGATATCGAAATATCGCTGAACACTAATCGTCTAACCATGCAATCTGCACGTTAATCTTAAACCCAATAGAAGAAGAGAAAGAGTTGCCACATGTTGCTTTATTTTATATCGTGTTAATTTTTATATGTTAATTTTGTTTTACTTTTTTTTTTGCGTCGAAAACGGAGGGACAGAGGGGGAACGAAGTCCCCCCTCGTCGTCCCCGCTGAGGCCGAGAGACCCCTGACTCTCTTTCCATCTTGGCGATTTAATCTTTGGGTATTCCTTTAGTTGAAAAAAAAAAAAAACTTTTTGTTAACCCTCACGCTCTATTGCCTTGAAATAATCGAAAAATCGATTACATCGTTCGTTCGATATATATTGGTTAACTACCCTTTAAAGGACAAGTTCATATATATATATATATATATATATATATAGCATATATATATAGTATATATATATATATATATATATATATATAGCAGTATGTATATATATATGGTTATTAAGAGTATGATATATATTTGTAAAAACGATTTATCATTTACTCCTTAATAATAAAACTGTAATTATCATTTTATTTTATTGGAACGAAAATTCGTACCTAAGAAAATAATTAATAACCAAACACAATTCGAAATAAGTTCATATAATTTTTAATATAAAATTTAAAAAAAAAAGTTGAAAGAAATCTGAGCTTCACACCAAAAGCAATTTTTGGTCAATTATAATGGCATTTTTAACTTTTTTCAGCATAAAAACTACGCGCAAGAATGCAAGCCATCCTCAGTCACATGTACCATATAAGGTATATATAGCAGCATGGAGCTATAAAGAAGTAGTATAGCAGTGTTATGTTATGTTATATATATGAGCAGTTATAGCAGAGCATAAGGCTAGTTGCTGCTATATGATGAATATGAAGAAGTATATATATATATATATATATATATATATATATATATATATATGTTATATATATTTATATATATTATATATATATGACCTGTTATGTTTTACGATTCCGTCATTTTTCTTTTTTAAATATATTTCTAGTATAGGATCCTTAACAATCAATTTCAGTGGTGACGGACATGATTCAAAAATATGTAGGACCAGTTACGTTTTTTAATACGACCTCGTCGTTTTATTTATTTGTTTTTTTAACTAAAGGGAATGTTCCAAGGGTAAACCGCAAAGATAGCAGGAGTCGGGGTCTCTCGGCCTTCCGGGGGAACGAGACAGGGTAGGACTATTTCTCCCCCTCCGGGGAGGGTCTCGGGAGTTCTTCCGCCCTCCACTACGGTATGGAAAACGTCCCCTGTCCAGCGTCGGCTCGAGCCCCATAATTTTTTTTTATTTTTAAATTTTTGTAATATTTTTATATGCTGATTCCAAATATGTAATTTGTTTTTCTGTAAGTGTCGTACTTTTTCGAGATATTTCATTTTTTTATTTTTTAATTTTTTTTTATTTTTTGTAATAAGATTTTATATGCTGATTCCAAATATTTGTAATTGGTTTTCCTGTAAGTGTCGTACTTTTTCGAGATATTATTTCATTTTTTAAATTTTTTTATATAAAATGTGATTTTTAAAAACTTTTGAATCATGACCGTCACTACTTAAATTCATTGTTAGTATCATATACTAGCAATATGCTAAACAAAAACAAAAATCAAACTGAGCTCTGGTCGTAAAAACATACAAGGGCATATAGTATAGTAGCATATATATAGCAGAGCATATATGAGCAGCATATATATATATAAGCAGCATATATAGGTAGCAGGGCAGCATATATGTTGGGTTAAGCAGCAAAGTTGTTGAGCTGGTGCAGCAGCAGTATATATATATATATATATATATATAGTTATATAAATATATATATTAAAAGGATGTTAACCGATATATATTGAACCAAAGATAATCGATTTTTTCGATTATTTCAAGGCAATAGAGCGTCAGAAATGGTAAAAACAGTTTTTAGCTAACACGTGACACTGCAGGGTTCCACCGAGTAGTGTTCGACGATTTTTCGATATCATGTCTTTTTATGTAACATCCTTTAAAGGTAGTGCCAATATATATATATATATATTATATATATATATATATATAGCAGTTATATATATATATATATATATATATATATATATATATATATATATATGCTATATATACATATATATATATATATAATATATATATATATATATGTAAGTTATATAATAAACGCCAAAATGATTAAAGAAATTAAGAGATTTTTAAGATAGGTTTATTTAAAGAGAAATGCAGATAACAGTAAAAAATCTGTTAAATATAAAAATCGACTTTTCAATTAAAAAATAAAAATTTGATTAAAATGAATAATTAATAAATACTAAAGTATGGTTCATCGTACGTTTGGCATTTTAACGATTAGAACTCTGAATGAACTGAGGCTATTTTTTTTACGCTAGTAATATTTTTGACCGTAGAAGGGAAGGATGTGTTTTTAATTCTTTTAAAAGAAGGGAAGGATGTGTTTTTAATTCTTTTAAAAGAAAATGTTATGATACAATATTTATGAAATATGTGGTAGATGAGCAAACAATGTAGTTCAATATTATTTATTCTTTATAGATTGGCATAATTTTTTTTTAGGAAAAATTTGTGTGATATAAATATAAATTCAAGAAAAAAATGACTCCAACCTAACCCAATCTTAACCTAACCTAACCTAACCTAACCTAACTTATCCTTAACCTAACCTAACCTAACCTAACCTAACTTAACTTATCCTAACCTAACCTAACCTAATTTAACCTAACCCAACCCTAAAAGTGGTTTACAAAAAAAGTCCTATTGAGTTACTTTTATATATATATAGTATATGTTTACATATTTGTTAAGTAGCAGCAGTTAGCATAAGTATATATATATATGTTATGTTATTATTATAAGTAAAGAATAGCAGCATATATATATATATATATATATAGATATAAGAGTATTGTTTCAAAATTAAGCCAGATTTTTGTAAACAAATTGTCGTACAGGTTTCCTCGGCTCGCGGAGATTTGCATGTTTTTATGCACCTTCACCTATATATATATATATATATATTCATATATATATATATATATAGCAGTTATAAAGTTATATATATATATATATATATATATATATATATATTCATTATGTATATGTATATATATTTTGTTATATATATACAAGTTATATAGCATATAGTATAAGTATATATATAGAGCAGAAAGAAAGCATATATAGTGTTATATACAGCTATATATAAGCGTTAAGGCTATATGGGTATGTATATTATGGTTGAGCAGCTGGCTGGGTTGCTACATAGCAGCTGCTGCTGGCTAAGGTTACAAGGTTGCTATAAATACTGCAGCAGCTGGTGCAGAGCAGGAAGCAGCATATATGTTGCATACAAGGCTGTTTGCTACAAGCATAGCAGCAAGCAAGAAGTTGCTTCCAAAATATGTAGCTGTCAATTTAGATAAGCAGTATCTGTATATATGCTATATGTTGGCTGTTGTAAGCATCTACCTTTTTTTTCCAAGACTGGGAGTAAGGTGCGTAGCATAACCGAAACAGAAAAGTAGTAGAAGAATATGACGCAAGTCGAAAGAAAGCCCAGCCTTACCTCCTCCTTTATACCTTCTAGTGAGAACTCGTCGCAGTCAGAAAATCCACCCTAGAGCTTCACGGGACCGCGACGGACCCTCACTATGGCATTTCGTCAATGTAGGGTTCATCCCTTGGCCCAGGTGAGCCACAACCATACCCCCTCGCAAAACTCCACCTTTCACTCCTATTATAATATTTCTTCTAGCCTCAAACTCACATTTCTCTCCTCCATGCATTCCTTTAGAATCAATCCACTTTCTTCGGTCACCCAGCCGGTCGATTCCCAGCACACTCACAACTATACATCCGCTTAACCAACCGACTATCATCCATCCTTTCCACATGACCAAACCATCTCAACGTACTTTTATTTATTATCTCATTTTACACCTTTCTTCACACCACACAACTCTCTAATACGTTAATTTCATTTTACAATTCTTCACACTTAACAAGCCCGCCCATAAGATTGACCATCTGGAACACATTGCACTTTAGATCTATACTCTTGGTCTTTTTAATCATGTCTAATTACTTAACAATATAGACACAGGTTATAACAATCACTCATAAGATCCTAAGGCACTCTGCGTTTAGTCCCCTTACATCCAATAAACGATTTACTGCAACTGTGTCCACCTTCCTGCCATTCACACAACTTTCCTCTACTACACCTGCATCCTCCTGTTCCCTTTTTCATTCAACATATATTCTAAATAGATTAAATCTCTAGACATCTTGTTCCTGCTACCACCATCTGGATAACCACACCGAGGACAGTCCTCACTTCACGACCATAACCTAGCGCATCTAAAGCTTACTTACTTAAAATACATACACACACTCTGCCAAATCTCTCTATCAATCCTCTCAAATTCTTTTCAGATTCGCATCAAAACCAAATCATCCGCATATACGGTAATAGGTATACACCCCTCCACTCTTTCCACTTCTCCATCATTCTTATACCATCCCCTGCCACCTCCCACCTCTAATTCTTTCATCACCCTATCCATATACAAAGCGAACAACCCAAAAGAAATAATACTGGATCCTGCCTCACTGCACTATTAATATTAAACCAACCACTTTCGACTCCATTTATTTCTACACACGCTTCAATTATCGTCATACATACTTTCTTGATTCATTCAGAAGCCTACCACCAACACCATGTGTCACTAACATCTGCCATAGAGTTTCCCTATTAACATACGAGTGTTGCAAATCCATAAAACCTAAATACAATTTATTCTTTTCTTCTCTCATTTCCTCAATTATTTGTTTCAATGTAAAAGATTTGATCCACACATCCTCAACCACTTCTAAACGCACCTTGTTGTTCTTCCTCAATCAGTCCTTCAGTCACTGACGCACTATATAGTCGGTATATTTATAGGCAGAGTATGATCATCTATATATTTAACTGAATCAGAATAGTATATAAAGAGTACAGCAATGGTGATTATCTACAAGCCGAAAATTTATAGTTGGTTGAATATATATATATATATATATATAAGTGCATGGCTACAGCGTTAAGGAGCGTTATTTACGCAGATGTATAGTTACCACTCCACTCACGGGCGGGAGCCCCAACGTTGAGGGGGTGTTACACGCTTCAGAAGTCACCAACTAAACGCAAATACGGTGATGAGCAACAGACGCAAGCTTTGAAGCAGGGAGATTAAATCTAGCAGGAACACAGAAGATGTTGAGAATTCCACAGAACTGAGGTGGCAGGAAAGAAGGAAGCACCGCAGCGAACTAGCCTGGAGTTACTAATATCGACACAATACTCATGTGCAGACACAGCACCTCTTTGTGCTACGCGGGCGTCTTAAAGGTGGTGGTACGCGAGTTACAAGCTCCCTCGAGCATCTGCCGCTGCGGTACCTATAGAAAAGCAGATAAAGCACCAACATGGCCGCAAAGATAAAGGGTCAAGTGAAGTGGCGGAACAGTTTATGTCTTTTTGGCCTTTGACCTCGACCCCCGTCCGTAAAAGCCGGGTGAAACCAGAGAGCCCCAGATATAGAGTGCTAGGAATTCATACAAGGGCGGATGAGTTTTGTATAGTTGGAGTATTGAGAAGAGAAAAAGCTGCGGAAGTTCAAACAGAATTCTGCTTTGAGGCCGCCCTAGCAACCGTTGTGATGTGAGGTTTCCAAGACATTTTTTTGTTAATTATATTGTCAACAGGAGAGACGAGAGAACCGTCGAAAGAGATAGAAAGTTGTGGGAAGTGTTTTAGAGAGGGAGATTTGTAGAAATTGAGTTTTTTAAAGAATTAAATTTATAAGGTTGAGACGACCTCACCTGGAAATTCTATCCAGAACTGCGAGAATAGAATCGGAAAGATTAAGACGAGAGGCAATTCTTAGAAGTAAAAGAAGGAGTAGAATTGAAATGAGTTGAAGAATGAAGGGTCGAGTCATCGGCATACGAGTGGATAGAGTTAGATGTGCAGGTGAGAGGATCATTAATGAAAGTAAGAATAAAAGTAGGAGATAAGACAGAACCCTGAGGAATACCACCCCAATTGACAGAAAAAGAAGAAGTCGTTCCATCAACAGCCGATATTGAGCGATTTGAGAGAAAACTGGACATAAGTGTTAAAGAAGGAGGACCCAAAGGAAGGGAGCTTTGAGAGCAGTGACGCGTGCCATACCAGGTCAAATGCTTTGATATGTCAAGCGCCACCACGCAGCCCACCATAGGGTGGAAACCTACAATCAGGTAAGATAGGAGCATATCGCCAGTGAGCGCCGAAAGTCGCACCGTCGATCGGAAAGAAGTGAATGAGATTCCAGATGACCTAAGAAATGAGTTGAGAAGGGTTTCAAAGATCTGAGATAGCAGTGAGAGCTATAGGGCGATAGAAGGATCAGAGCGGCTTCCCTTTTTCGGAATCGGTTGGACATGTGCGCTTCCAACACTGAGGCAAAGTGTTAGTATTGAGACATAGAGAATATGGTTGAACGAGGGGCCAGCTTGGAAGCACACTCCCTCAAAACACGGGGAATGCCATCCGGGCCACCCGCCTCCCTACATAGATTTCAGGAGCCCATGCACCCGATCACAGTAATCACAGGCAAAGGCATAGGACACCTGAGAGGAGAAGGGAGGAGGAAGAGGGAATGCCAGGAATCATCCAGGGTTATTAGCAGGAAAAATAGGAGGCCGAATATAGCAGCATATATATATATAAGAAAGAGGCAGGCATAGCATATAAGCAGCAGCAGCATATATATATATATAAGAGCATATGGTTATCTATGTTGCTATATATATATATATATATATAGCAGCAGGACCTAGTAAAAAACCGAGAGGAAACGCCGCAAAGGTATATATATGAATAGCAGCAGTGCTGGGCATATGGAGCATATATATATTAAAGCATATATATATATATATAAAGATATATATAGCATAGCATATATGTTGCTGCTATATTATGTTAAAGAGTTATATAGCAAGCATAGTTAAAGGTATATATATATATATATAATATATATATAAGCATAGAAGTATATATATATATATTGATATGTATATATAGCAGCATATATATATATATATATATATTGCTATTATATGGTTGGTTATATATATATATATATAATATATATATATATATATATATAGTTATTTAATATAAAGATATATATATATATATATATATATATATAAAATTCATTCCCTTTAAGTTTGCAGAAACACCCTTTGCACAAACACAAGGAAAATGAAACATGATTTCTCACTGAGCACTTTCGTATTTTCTACACATTTTCATATATATATATATACAGTATATATATGAAAGATATATATATATATATATATATATATATATATATATGCATATATATATATATATATATATATATATATATATATATAGGTCAGCATCCCGAAGGGCCAGGCATGTAACTAAAAACTATAACAGCTACACTAAAATAAATATCATTTTATTAATCAGGAGCACATTTCTACCCCTCTGGAAATTAAAAAAAAAAAAAAAATAACGCTTTTTAAAAAAATTAAAAATTGTTAAAAAGTTGAAAAATTAGTTTTGAGAATACCACAGTTGAGTAGTCTGAGGGGAGCGCGCAAAGTTGCCAAATTTTGAATTTTTTCTTTTATAACTAAAGAATACCCGACGGGTAAAAAAAAACGATGGATAGAGTCGGGGGTTTCTCGGCCTACCAGGGGATGAGGGGGGGACTTCGTCCCCCTCTGCCCTCCGTCGGCTCGAACCCCCAAAAAAGGATATAAAAAGGAAAAAATAACATTTCCTCCAAAGCGTAAAAATAAAATGGTATTTGGCACTTTTGCTCTCGTGAACCAATGCAGGATTCAAGGTCAATCACAGAGTACTTTGCCAGGTCTAAGATTATACTAATATTTAAGGTATATTAATAAAAATATTAGAATAAAATACAAATTTTTTTAAGTTTTGTCGATGAAATTACTTGCTGAAATCAAAAATGTTATTTATTTTCCTGTAGATGTTATAGTTTCCCAGTTACATGCCTGGCCTCTTCGGGATGCTAATATATATATATATATATATATATATATATATTGGTTGGCTATATATATAAGGCTAGCATATATATTATGTATATATATATAATATACGTGTTATATATATATATTGTATATTAGCACATAGTATATATATATGTTATTGGTTATTATTATTATTGGTTGTTGGTTATTATATATGTTAGCGTATGCGCTGTTGCTGGCTATTGCTATATATATATACCGTATATATATATTATTTCTATATATGTTATATATATATATTATTGAATAGTTATTATTGGTTGGTTATTATATATATTATATTATATGATATATATTATTGCTGGTTAATATGTATATTAGAAGGTTGTTGAGCGTTATATGGTATATTATATGGCTGGCTATTGTTATTATTATACTAATACATATATACAGTTAGCAGATATAAGAGCAACTGTCATCAATTCATAATTAAAAACTGGTTAATATTAGCCAGGGAATACATTGCTGAATGCTGGTCCGTTTAGGTGAAAAATATTAAAAAGTCCGCTGAATATACATGAAAATGAAGACATTTTTTGGAACTCTGGTAAACTCTTTAGATAGGGAAAATGTAAAAAAATAAAAATAAAAATATTATTGCTAATAATTATAGTAATATGATAAGAAGGCCCATTTAAAAGACCTTTATTGGTTACTCACAAATAAAATAGACCTCTTGCAGCCTTTGCTTTTTTCTTCTTTTACCAAAGAATACCCAAGGGTATACCGCACCGATGGTAGGAGTCGGGGTCTCTCGGCTCGGTAGATCTGGCTCTTCCGGGTCTCCGAACCCCCGCTCTTGGTATTTGGTGTCGCGGGGGTTCCCCCCTCCTCCCTACGGTATGGAAAACGTCCCCCCGGTGTCTCCCGTCGGCTCGAGTCCCCTATGCCGTGTAATACCTTACAAATAATATTATGTCCCTGCTCCTAAAAAAAAATAATAGCCAATATTTATTTTATTTATTTATATTTATTTATTTTTTTTTTTTTACATTTTCCTAACTAAAATTTTACAAGGATTCCAAAAATGTATTCTTTCGTTGTAGCTATTGTAGTTTTTGAGATATGATTTTTTTCATTTTTTTTTTTTTTTTTTTTTACAGTTTCCGCAATAAAATTTTGCCAGGGATTCCAACAATGTATTCTTTTTCCCTATTGTAGTTTTTGAGATATGGATCGATGATAGTTGTCGCTCTAAACCAAAATTATTATATTGTTGAAAGTAGATATATTTAGGTATAAAGAAGAAGAGAAGTAGCAGTTTATGTATATATATATATGTATATATATATATATATATATATATATATATATATATATATATATATATATAGAGAGAGAGAGAGAGAGAGAGAGAGAGAGAGAGAGAGAAAGAGAAAGAGAAAGAGAAAGAGAAAGAGAAAGAGAGAGAGAGAGAGAGAGAGAGAGAGAGAGAGAGAGAGAGAGAGAGAGAGAGAGAGAGAGAGAGAGAGATAGAGAGAGAGAGAGAGAGAGAGAGAGAGTAGGTGAGAGTGAGAGAGAGAGAGAGAGAGAGAGAGAGAGAGAGAGAGAAGGGTGAGGAGAGAGAGAGAGAGAGAGAGAGAGAGAGAGAGAGAGAGAGAGAGAGAGAGAGAGAGAGAGAGAGAGAGAGAGAGAGAGAGAGAGAGAGAGAGAGAGAGAGAGAGAGAGAGAGAGAGAGAGAGAGAGAGAGAGAGAGAGAGAGAGAGAGAGAGAGAGAGAGAGAGACTGTGAGAGATTAGAGAGAGAGAGAGAGAGAGAGAGAGAGAGAGAGAGAGAGCTAGAGAGAGAGAGAGAGAGAGAGAGGTCTCAGAAACTCGCTAGAACTGACCATTTGAGGGTTAGGGCTGCTTGGTTGGATCTGACACACACCATATAGTAAATCTACCTGTGTTCAATGGTTCCTTTCTTTCGCTCCCCTCCAATGATAACCAAAGGTATTTCCAACATGTTGACCCGTACGCATAGATGCTAACATCAGGCAAACTCTATGCTCTAAAGACACTCCCTCTCCTTTCACATAACATACATACAACACCTTACACACCTAAAGTCATACGCAGACTATCTTCTCTTTAAACGAAATTACAGCAAATTATGTAGCCTCGGAGATGCCGAGACTTTTTTTGGCCTTTCATATATGAAAAATCGCAATATATCTAAAAAAAATTTTTTGGTCTATCAATATGAAATTTTCAGATCATATGTAATTGGCAGAGAAACACGTATTTTATTTAGATTCTAAAGTTGTTTGTATACCCAACCATTTTGCAGCTTTTCACGGGAAAAAAATCATTTATTACCATTTTTTAAAAGTTTTCATGCTAGCAGCGGCAAAACTGTACTTTATAGATAAAAAACCCATATGATTTTTGTATTCAGCGCAACTAAATACATAAGAAACAATTATCACATCATATGCAACGAAATTTGTGTTGATTATTGTTCGGGGGGTAGGGGGAGGGAATGGTCCTCGGAGTGCGCAGAACGCATAACCCAGGTGATTCTAACTGGAAATAAAGCGCACACTATTAACGAAAACATAAATTTGTTTTAATTCTAAATGTTTTTTTGTGTTATTCATCACAGGAAATCTGTTTTCGGGAACTATTGCCGATTTCAAATTTCAGAAATTTATATTTGATCCTAGGATCTTAAAAAATCTATTCTCCGCGATTCAAAAAAAAAAATACTTTATACATAGAAAATGCAAATCATATTTATGATTGGTTTCTCTCCTTTAAGATCATTCACGCACTTGCTAAATATGCCCATTATATTTTTCCAACCTATAGTTTCTTTCAAAGACTACACACACACCTTTGCCTCTCATTCCATTTAACACAATTCCGCTGCCAACCATTCTTCACTTCCATTAAACACATTTATGCCAACATTGTGATTTATTTTGGTAATTGTTACCCAGAGGGTTGTCACCCCCGATTTTTATGAAAATCACAGGATATATTCTCTAAAAATAATAATGAATAGTGAAAACTAAAATCGGCAGTCTAAGTCTTTAGGAAAAAAGCTACAGCCTCTCAAAGTTAAAGAAACTCCCATAGACTTTTCAATATTGATAAATCGCCCTCCTGTAAAAATTACATATTGAATGTTATTATTGGTTTTGTTAGTAAAAATAATAAAAGAAAATATATGTAGAATTAACAAATCTTATCATAACCTGAACTAGGGTGGCCCTAAAACGAGCACGAGACCCACTAATTTTTTTATAACAAAAGTCTATGGGGAAAGTGGGCCTCTTAAATTTTGAGAGTAAGCTTCTGTGTAACTTTTTTTTCCTAAAGAGACCAATCATTTATCTCACTATTCTTCATTATTATTTTAGAGTATATCCTGTGATTTTCAATTTTTTTTTATATATAGGTATATATATATAAGAAAATCATATGGGATTTTTACAACTTTGAGAGGCTGTAACTTTTTTCCTAAAGAGAGCAACGATTTTCGTTTTCACTATCTTCATTATTAGTTGTTTTAGAGTATGCTTCCTGTGAATTTCATAAAAAATCGGTGACAACCCCTTCCGGTAAGAGTTGATTCCATGGCTTAAATGTAATTAGAATTTATATTTATGAGAAGTAAAATGATGATGATATATTTAATGATATTTCAAAGCTTGTGATCTCTGAGCTTGAATCTATAGATATTTGCGGAAAAGCCAAAAACATTTTTGTAAAAAAAAAAAGTCTGATTATTTAGAGTTTCTCTAACGAATCCAACAAAACATAACTTAACCTAACTTAACTTAACTTTACCTAACCTAACCTAACCTAACCTATCCTAAGGCCTGCGGCGGGCTCTACAGGAAATTTTTTGATATTGTGTCACCTGGTCCTATGTCATCCGGTATGATCAACTTCAACCTACCTTCCTATTCGAAGCGTGTGCTCATTGAAGTCCTCCCAATAAAGAAGGATACCTCTAATTGTTCAAACGATCATCCTATTGCTTTAACCTTTGTTCCTTATATAGTTTTCGAATCTCTCCTATCTAAATTTTTTCAATCCTTTTATTAGATTCCAAATAAAGAAAGCTCCAGTGAGGATCTTTCCCTCTTCTCTAATTCTTGGCACTCTTCTGGCTTTGTCGGCAATTATTGCCGTCGCAAGATGATCTTGAAAGCATTCAATAGAGTCTAAAACAAACTTTTTATTTTTACAAACTTTTCTATTAATTAAATTAAATTAAAAGTTTCTGTCTTTCTCTCTTAATTTATTTTCCACTGACTCTATAGCAGATGTTTATACAGACAGACAACTTTCATCGTTTAATCTGACTATCTTTCTTTCTTCTTTAAATAATGACCTGTCTCTGTTGCTAAGATTTCAATGTTTCTTTGAAAATCTTTTCATTACCTGAAGTTTTTTTTGCTTGAAAATATGTTTCTTTTAAGGAAAAAAATTGCAATATATTAAAATCTCTCTCTCTCTCTCTCTTCTCTCTCTTATATATATATATATATATATATATATATATATATAAGAAGATAGTATATATATATATATATATATATATATATATATATAGAGCAGGCATATATATATATATATATATAGGCAGTTAGTATATATGTTGTTGTTACATATATGTTTGGTATAGATATATAGTTATATAGTAAGGTTAAAGAAAGATATATACAGAATATATATATATATATATATATATATATATATATATATATATATATATATATATATATATATATATATATATATTAATATAATATATATATATATAAATATATATAATATACATATAAGTATATATATATGATATATATATATATATATATACATATATATAAAGGCAGATATATATATATATATATATATATATATATATGTATATATATGAAGCCAAGAAAAATGTCTTTTATAGTGGAAGCATCTCAAAATCAATAAGGGAAAAATTAGAAGTGGGGAGTCTCACCCAAGCCCACCACATTAGTAATGAGGGAAAACTTATAATAACGGTTAAGGGCCCCGGAAATATTCCAAAAATCGAATTTCAGAGTAGGAACAAAATTATAATAATAATAATAATAATAATAATAATAATAATAATAATAATAATAATAATAATAATAATAATAATAATAATAATGATGATGATGCAAAAGACAACTTCATTTCGTTTCAAAAAAGAAAAGTTACTGCAAAGTTCCTGATTTATAATACTTAATTAGCACTGCCAAACGAACAAGGAAATCTCATGAAGATATTTCAATATCTAGAAAATCACTTTTCATGTTGTATCATCCATCCAAATATATCCCTTTCCATATCTGTAAATCATATGTGAATTATATTACGATTCAGTAATCGTTACAGATCTGCAGCTTTCTCAAACATGAAGAAATTGTAATATTGTAACACAATAGTCAACACTACAGTAACACAATATTCAAACAATAATACAGTAACAATGGACATGAAGAAATTGTAATATTGTAACACAATAGTCAACACTACAGTAACAATCAGGAGTATTGAATCTCCTCTTACTCAAACTCTATCGTGAGAACATGGTCTTCTTAAACTACAATTTAAAATTAAAAATTAAAAATTAGCAACTCTCTACTCTCAGAACCAAACTATTATTTATCTACTACTTCTACTACTACTACTACTACTACTACTACTACTACTACTACTAATACTACTACTACTACTAATAATAATAATAATAATAATAGAGATATTCTTTGACATTATCAAAGCAAATATAATAATAATTATTATTATTATTATTATTATTATTATTATTATTATTATTATTATTATTATTATTATTATTATTATTATTATTATTATTATTATTATTATTCAACAGAAATAAATCATATTCATTTGAATATTTTTAGCCTTAATTAATAGAATAAATTTTTAATGAGAGACGTGAAGGGTTCGCAATGGTGTCAACTTATAAAGGAGTTTGGAAACTGTATAAAAAAATAATGAAAAAAAAAAAAGTCTACGACCTAAGTATTTTAGTCGATTCCGATAGCTGGCACAGCATATATATATATATAGCAGTTACCGTGGGTTTCGTTAGCCTAATGGTAATACAAAGGTTACAGCATATTGTTGGGTTGGTTATTAAGGTTGATATATATATATACATATAGTATATATATATATATATATATATATATATATATGTTGTTATATATATATATATATATATATATATATACATATTGAAATCTGATAGATGTTTCAAATTATAAGAATTTTTCTCCTACGAGATTATTATTATTATTATTATTATTATTATTATTTATTATTATTATTTTATTATTATTATTATTATTATTACGATTATTATTATTATTATGATTATGATGATTATTATGATTATGATTATTATTATCATCATCATCATCATCATCATCATCATCATCATCATCATCATCATCATTATTATTATTATTATTATTATTATTATTATTATTATTATTATTATTATTATTATTATTATTATTATTATTATTATTATTATTATTATTATTATTATTATTATTATTATTATTATAGAAGAACTCAAATTTAAAAGTGATCGTGAAGGAGGGGAGGTTTTGGTTGGGAGGATCACTGCACGTGTTTCATCCACGTTAGTATATATAAACGAACACACATCTTAAAAAACACAAATAACGAAAATAAAATTAATGACACACAATAAATAAAGAATTTCAGCTTCTCGAATTTTCACTTGAAACAAAAAATATACTTCGAATGACCTATAAAAAATTTATTTACACTTTATTATTACAATGATCACACAAGTGTAAAATAACTGTATGGTCTTAAAAATTAGATAATATTTAATATTGTCATATCCACTCTACTTTTTCAAATGACTTATCGTGAATCTGATTTTCTGCACGCATTTCCTTGCAACTCTCAGGCCGAGATTCATGAAAGGAAATGGAGCGCAAATATATAATTATATGGCGACATTTTGGCAATATTCTTGAGATTGCGCAAGTGAAACTGCTTACGATTGATTCATTCCGTATTTACCAGATTATATATATATATATTATATATATAGTATATATATATATATATATATATATATTAATATATATATATATACTATATTATATTATATATATATATATATATGATATATATATAATAGTTATTATATATAGATATATATATATATATTCTTTAAATTCCCGCCGTCGTCTTAATTATAATCAAGACTTACAAAATCAATTGAAGGAATCGACATCACTTGAATAAATTTTTTTTTAATAAATGGAAAGAATTATAGGAAAATAGAATTTGCATTAATTATTATATTTTCAGCTTCTACCTTTGATACAAAGAAACTTTTAATTCTTTCTCATTTTTCTAATCAAACCCATCAAACCATACTATACAAAACTTATCATAACCATTATGTCATAACCTTGCGCCTCTCTAACGCTACCGCGATTGTAGGCTATATTAATAGCGCTATAGCGCTACCGCGATCATAGTCCATATACCTAGAGCTACCGCGATCGAAGACCGTATTATTTTAAACACAAAAGCATTAATTACTAATCAGGGTTGGGGATTTTTTTGATTTTTTTTTAGAAAAAAAAACAATTTTTGATTTTTTGTGATTTTTTTTAGGCAAAAATTGCTTTTTAAATTATTATCTTTATAAAATTAATAAATAATCCTAATTATTACCTAATTAATAAGTTTAGCAAATATAATTATTATTTAGTTTAATCAAATATGATAAACTATGGTTTAATTAAGTTATTTAAATTATATATATACTGTATAATATCTAAGTACTCTAATTTTATTTATTTCTTTATTAAAAATGATTTGAAACTACATTGATGAATATACTTATTAAATCAGGGTTGGGGATTTTTTGGATTTTTTGAGAAAAAAATCAATTTTTGATTTTTTGGATTTTTTGGATTTTTTTGATTTTTTGAGAATCGTGACATGGTAGAAATATTACTGGTAATTCAATCCAATGTTATAATTTTCGGCCCATCTTGTTGTTGTGTGTGCTGTTGGGTACTGTTCCGGCAAATTTCCGCAATAAAATTAAAACATATTTTAAATTGCCTTTTTGTTATTTAGGAAATTTATTTTAACAGTCTTAGCTATATTTTTAGTATTTATCGTGGTAAAAAAAAAGTTTCAGCATTAATGGCTAATATTTTTTTTTAAATATTGTTAATTTACTTTCTGTTGAATTTGGCATTAATTAGGGCAACCCAATGAAATTTTGTTTTGACATTTTACGTTACATTATTAACCAATCAAAACGCTTCCTGCCAATGACGTAAGCAGCATAGAAATTATAGCCAGAAAGCCATTAGTGGCAGGGTTGGGATTTTCCAATAGTAAATCAAAATAATCGATAAATAATTTTTAAAAACATCAAAAAGAAACTCGTAAGTAATTTCCGACAGAAAAAACTAGTTCGTAAATTATAGTATATATTATATATATATTATATATAATTTATATATATTATATATATATAATAATATATATATATTATATAATTATATATATATATATATTATATATATAATATATATTATATATTTATATTATATTATATATATATATATATATTTATATTATATATGAGAGAGAGATGAGAGAGAGAGAGAGAATGTGTGGTTGTGGAAGGAAGGGGTATTATTTATACTGTGTCCAATCTTTTCTAACTCAAGTCCTTAGGTAGGCTAACGGTGTGGGTCTTAAAGATATGAAGTATTGAAAGAGTTCAGGAATAAATATGACGAAACGCAAGGAGTTTTCACACAACAGTATGTGTGCTGGAAAAGAAGGGAGTCTACCATAACGAATCAATCCTTGAATCTCCAATTAGTGCTACGGCAATTTTATTGTGTCACTCGATCTGATGAGAAACACATGTGGTGGGAATATCGCGAGAGGTCATATGTCCCTCGAACACTTGCGTTGTATACACTATATGAAATAGATTACAATCGGATGTCACGCGCGAACAAGATGGGTCGAGGTATGTTAGTAAAAGGAGGGACAGTTTATTGTCTTCTTATTCTAACCCTATTATCCAAATGAATGGGTGGAATCGGAAACCACCTGAAAATGAGAGCAGTAATCCATACAGGCAGGGCCCTCTTAATCGCTAGGCAACTAGGCAAATGCCTAGGGCGTCAGAATATGAGGGCGGCCCTAAGTGGCTAGAAACATACGCAAGAATTAATAATATTTATATATATTATATATAATATATATAATTATATAATATATATATATATATATATATATATATATATTATATATATATATAAATTATATATATATATATATAATATATATATATATATAATTTTACTTCTTTAGCGCGAATTTTTTTTTGGCCTGAGGGCGGAATGCAATTGGTTAAGAGGCCCTTGCCATACAGTGGGCTGTATTTATAACTGGAGTAAGTTGAGTAGAAGCAAATAATATTCAGTTCATCACCGACAGAAATTCCTAGCTTATTTGAGAATATTAACATCTTTGCAAGCCGATGTGATATGAAATTCCAAGACGTTCATTAACTTTAGTCTCAGTTAAGTAATAAAATCTAAGAAAGTGCTGAGTTTTTTTCTACATTGTAAGAAATAGATGACGTCGACGGGGATATATGAAGTTTTGAGTTGTTTTTATGAAGATAAGTTGGATTGAATGAAGTGGAATAAGTTGGAGATAGAAGAGAACCTTGAGGAATCCACAATTAATTACGAAAAAATAAAGATGTTCTACTCTCCATCAACACAAAGAAAACGCAAATGATTTGAAACGATCTGATAATGAAAACTTAGACAAGAGTAAGCAATGAGATGGAAGATCTTAAAAGCAGAAAAGGTTACAGATTGGCGACTTAATCCGCCTCATAATATATTTATATATAATTATATATATATATATATATATATTATAATATATATATATATATATATATTATATATATATATATATATATATTATATATTAATATATATATATATATATAATATACATATATAGCGTATAAAATTTATTTTTTTTTGTATCTACACTATATATATAATTTAACAAATATTTAGTTAACTATATATTATTAATAAGTCATTTTTTGATCGCATTAAGCTATTGATAAATGAAAAAATAAACGCTATCGAAGTATCGATAAAAACTGTCGATATTTCTATTATTAATAGTTTTAATAGAAGCTGTAAGTTGTTTATAATTTTTTATTAAAAAATTTCATTTTATCAAGGTGATACAATAAAATTAAGCAAGGAAATTGAACACATTGAAGCTAATGCAAAACATTCTTTAATGCCTAATTTATTGATACTTAGGATGATCATATGCATATGATCGAAAATGCAATACAAAAATTTTGGATTATAACTAGGTCCTATATACAAATTCCGCTTAGTGTAAGTATTTAGGGTATGCATTATATAAAAAAGAATTTGTTTATATTTTAATAGAAAAATTTTTAATAAGATCAAATGAAGGTATATTTCTTCAGGGTCGGATGGATGCTTATAATAACTATTCTCACTTTTATTATGAAATTTTGATTTTTAATGGCTTATTAAAAATGGTAATTGTTACCAGAGGGGTGTCACCCTGATTTTTATGAAAATCTCAGGATATACTCTAAAACAAATAATAAATGGAGAATAGTGAAAACGAAAATTCGTTGCGTCTCTTTAGGAAAAAAATTACAGCCTATCAAAGTTGTTAAAACTCTCATAGACTTTTTATTTTTGATTCTAATGCCAGGTTGGTCTCATTTCAGGCCCTCTAAGTCAGGTTTATAATAAGTTTTGTTAGGTATACACAGAGAAAAATCTATGTAGATTAACAAATTCTTATTAACCTTGAACTAGTGATGGCCTATAAAACGAGCACGCAGGTCCATTTTTATTTATTTTTTTTTTATAAGAAAAGTCATGGGAAAATTTTAAAACTTTGAGGGTCTGTTATTTATTTTCCTAAAAGAGATCTGCCAATTTTCATTTCTCATTAATTCATTTCAATTCTTATTTTTTTAGAGTATATTCCCTGTGATTTAAAAAAAAAAAAAAATTATCTAAGAAAAATATTAATCTATTTTTTAGCAACTTGAGAGGCTATAACTTTTTTTCCCTAAAGAGAGTAACGATTTTCGGTTTCACTATTCTTCATTATTATTCTTTTAGAGTAATATCCTGTGGATTTTCAAAAATATGGGAGTGACAAACCCTCTGGGTTAACAATTACCAAAACTATATTTATAGTACTTATTCCTTTATGCAAGTACTAAATTCTTAAATTATTAGGCAAGTGCATATGCTATATGTCATTAATATAGGCTATAGTGCTGTTACATAAAAAAAACCCACCTCATTTTGTTACAAAAAAAAAACCCACTTTGTATCTCGGTAAATATGATGTATAAAGCAAAATAATTTGGTGCACCCATTAACCGCATCGAGTATGAGTGGAAAAAATTGTTATAATGGTTTGAAGTTCAAAAAAAAAATTTTGGGAAAATTTTTAAAAAATTTCAGTTATTTTTGACGCAATTTTTTGAGACTTTTCCAGCATTTACTGCATTAAGAAATTTATAAATTAATATAATATTTGATTCATTCCTTTTTGGTCCCATCCCTTGATCTAAATTTCCACAAACAAATTTCATGAAATTTTATGCAGCACCCGCCTCCCCCCAGGAATGTTGGCACTTAAAAAAAAACCACTTGTAAAAAAAAAAAAAAATAATTGGAAATGTGCATTATCATGCGCTGTAACTCCTATCAACATGGTGTATACGTTGGTTTTTTTTTTCCTCTGTCAATGTGGGGTTCCCGAAAAACCAAGGAAAAATTTGAAAAAAAAAAAACCAAAAAGCATAAAAAAAAAAAAACCAATGTAACCAACATTATTGTAATATTATGATATATATATATATATAATATTATATATATAATATAATATATATATATATATATAATTTGTATAAGTGGGCACTGCTAACTCGATGGATTTTGTGTATTATTTATCGTGTATTTAGGTTTCGAGATATTATATATATATATATAATATATATATATATATATATATATGTGGCGTAGTTAAGGGATAGGCTAGGGGGGGCAAAAGGTTGAGTGATATATAATATATACTATATATAATATATATATATATAACACTTATAATTTAAAATAAATTTAAATGAGTTTGAAAAAAATCAATCAAATCTATGAAATGAATTTATAAAATAAATATATATTAATATATATATATATATATAATATATAAATATATATATATATATATATATTATATATATATATATTAATATATATATATATATATATATATATTATATATATAATTATGGTATTCAAAATTTCTGTTATATTTCTTTTTTTTTTTTTTGAATTTTTTTTTTAATGTGTTGTCTTCAGCTGAATATTAACGGGTACGCCTTCCGAGATTGATTTAACAGCTGGCAGCCGCCAAATGCTATCAACATACTGAAAGTTCTAGCGGAGAATAATGTCAGAAGAATACAGCTCTATTAAAGGAAAAAGAAAGTTGACTTAAAGCCAATATGTTACTAAGAAAAAAAAATTACTGCGTGAGGAAAAATAATATAATACATTAGTAATTAGTAATTACTACTTCATTATCTATTCGATTGATGTTTTTTTTTTTCAGTTTTTTCACTCCTAAACCCTTAAAAACGTCGTCTGGCAATCATATAAGGTTCATATTTTTTATTTCACCAAGATTTAGGGGGGGCAAAGTGGCCCCCCCCCCTGCCCTAACCATATATATAATAATAATAATATATATAATAATATATATATATATTATATATATATTATATATAGTATATATATATATATATATAATATATATATATAATATATATATAGGTATATATTCACATTTTGTGTGTGCTAGAAATGAAATGTCGAGTGTGTATAAATTTCTAGCCTTCTAGCATGTCTACCCACATCATAGAATACCCGCGAGTCAGGTGTCTAACCTTGTTTTAAGGTAATACTGGAGTTGATTGCCATTGGTTTATAATGGCATTGTGGCACTCCTACCATGGTTTAGTACCCCACCCCCTATTCTAATGCTTCTAGCATGGTATATCGTATTTCACGGAATATAGCTACTCGATATAGGTATCAATTAGTATATAATCAATTCCCATGGTTTATGATGGAATCGAATCACTCCTACCATGGTTTAGTATTAGATAGTACCCCTACCCCCCCTTTTCTAATGCACCTATGCAACTTTTTCATTTCTGGAGCTATAGAGGCGAGTTTGGTGTTGACTAGTATGTTTTGAGGTATGCAGAGTCGATTCCCGCTATTGCCGACTGAGTCGTTTCAACCTTTGTGGTTTTAGAACACATCAATACGCGTTTTACGTGGCTGGCTTACCCTTTGTCATATTCAAGGAAGGGGTGTAGGGGGTTTAAACCTATTCAATGAGGGGGTGTAAGATGCAAATCCATTCAAGGAGGGAGGGAGGGAGGGGGTTATTCAGCACAGCAAATTTCCTGATACAACACACCAGCTACATATCAAAAATCAGAACACAGTTTAAGGTAAATAAAAAAATTTATTTTATTTTTTTTTTTAAACTTTTTTTTTTAATAATTTTTTTCATTTTATATATTTAATAATGATTTAACCAACATATGATGACATATGTAACACTGCAAACATTTGTTTTTTTTGTTTGCAGTGGGTTTTTTTTTTTTTTTTGTCTAAATAATTATATAAAGTATTTAAGCAAAACAATATACATTTTTCCTGGAATATAAAGCCTAAGGCCTAAGCCATTAAAGAAATTATTATAAGTCTGATATGTAAAAATAGTTTAATAATTATAAGGCAAAAACTGAAAAGTATTCTTTTTTATTAACAGCAATAATTATATATATATCTATATCATATATATATAAATATATATTATATATAATATATATATAATATATATATATATATATATATATAATATATATATATATATATATATATAATATTATATTAGGGATGTGCCTTGGTATTTGGCAAGTCTTGGCCATTTTTCGGGTAGTGTATTGGCTCCCAAAGGGTATTGGCACGTTTAGCACAGGTATTGGTATTCGGTTCAATAATGTGTCAATACTGTTCAGTCCTTTTAATGTGTAAAAAAAAAAAAAAAGGGCAAATTAACTAATATGGTTTAATGCTCTTGAAACTTCATTCGAGAAGTTTTATAAAAATATAAATAATAGGTGGTCTTTTTCCATACATATAAAAATTTACAATTTATAGGCTAACAAATTTAAATAGGATATTTTGGTATTTGATGAAATCCAGTATGGGTAGCATAAATGAGAGTATTGGTATTGGCAAAACG
>JABUQX010090032.1:0-15000 GCA_015478945.1 Trachelipus rathkii
TATCTGCTAGAAGAGTAAGTTTATGACATATAATATAATATCTTTTCAACCAATCCATTACATTTTCAGTGTATGTGAGGTTTATAAGTAACGTACCTAAAATATTATATAATAAGAAGGCAGCTAGGTTGCCCTTCATTAGTATATCCGTACACATATATATATATATATACTCATATATATACTATATATATGTATATATATAATATATATATATATATATATAATATATATAATATAATCCAATTATAGGGTTAAATATAATTACTGCTATAAACAGCAACCTCGTGGAATAAAAAATAACATATTCACTGACTTGAGAAATATATGATGAATAATTTATAAAATTATGGTAAGATAGATATACCTATATATTTTTGTTTAGTAATTCTATATTTATATATATATATATATATATAATATATATATATAATATATATATATATATATATATTTTATTATTATTATTATTATTTTAAATTATTATTAGTGTGTATTTATATTATTATGGAATTAAAGTTGTAAGTGAAATGATAGTTTATTTGATTTCAATTATATAATTATTTATTTAGTGTATTATTTCATTAATTCATATAATATAATGTTCTCTTAATACACAAAGGTTACGAAATTGTGATATTAACCATTACTGTACTTTGTATTCCTTACTCTATACACGAAACTATTTTTTCCATTCTTCTTCATTCTTTCATTTTAACTGATTTTCTTCTTCTTACTTCATCATTACACATATTCTAACAGAGCAGTGATATACATTGCATAACATTCATCCGAGTAAAGGCCAATATATCGAATCAATAATAACAACAAGCAACCAGCAGCAAAGCTAAAACAAAGAAAACAACAGCAAACAACCATCGTAGCAACAACAAACAACATGACAAACCTTTGGCGTACGAGAGTATCATAGACAAAAACAGAACACAAGATGAAAGCAACTATCAACCCACCCCTTGTTTTGGCTAGTTGTCCATGAAAATATATTTAAAGGACACTAGTCGCATAATAAGAGCTATGAATAGTGATTGAAACCATGAGGTCACAATAGTGGCAATTAATATAGCATCGAATAGCAATAGAATATGCACATCAGATGCATCGATAAGATCAGTATTATGAGTCAATAATTGCACACGCGCAGCAGACATAACATACACACACAACACTAACTCACACAACTCACTCACAATCCACAACATCTCAAAATATGGGAATAGATTAAGTAAATATTTGCACACACGCACACGACAATGTATTATGAATATCTGTGAGTTAAGTTTACTGGAATAAAAAGCGAACAATTTAACTGGGTATATTCAATCATTTTTTTTACTGATGTTGACGTTTTGTTCAAGAAAAAATTATTTAGTCAATTTTGTCTTAATGTGTTGGCTCCTTTAATTTACATTGATAGGTTGGTCTGATTGCATAGTAATTTTAAAACCTATAAATTGAGTTATTGGAAAGAGTCATCTAACACACACACATTCACACACAAATACACGACATCATCACATATCACTCCACACAGATTAGGTAAACTATATGGAATCGCCAAGATACACACATAATATCAATAGTGGTGGGAGCAGATAAGGGGAATGTGGAAAAGAGTAATGGGGCAAGTTAATGTGATACAACTTACAACAACGAGCAACCATCACGAGCGCGAGCACAATTCAGCGAGATGATCTCACACTTGTGTGGTTGATGTACACACGTTGTGAAAGCGCAGAGAATGATAGAGCCGAGTAGAGAGAATAGCAGAGTGCAGATGAGCAAAGAGAACGCGAGACAACAAGAGAGAACGAAGAGCGATGCAAGACAGAAACAGATATAGAGAGATTAGAAGTAAGATGAGAGAGTAGTAAGAGAGAGAGAGAGAGAAGAGAGTAAGATATGAGTGCAATAGAGTATGAATAGAGATGCAATAGAGATGATAGAGATATAGAGATGAATAGAGATGATGAGGTGTTAAGTTGTTTAAGATAAATAGTAATATAGAGATAGTAGAGGAGAGTGAAGTATAAGATAGAGAGAGATGAGAAATAGAAGAGAGATAGAGCAGAGAGAGAGAGAGAGAGAGAGTAAGATATAGAATGAACACTTTTATAGTAATAGATAGATAGTAATAGTATATGAGATAAATAAAATATATATATATATATAAACAATTATAGATAATAAGTGAGGAGAATATAATACTAGTGAAAGTATTAGTATACCACTACATTAATCTTGTATAGAATAATAAGGAGTAACTGTATACTATTTTCTTACATCTCAGATGTAGTTTTAGTTTCAATTATTATATTTTACTTTCCAAGTGTGATAACGTAACTACATCGGTAATGAGCCGTATACCCTGATCTGCAGTGTTTACTAGCTACGAGAATGATTGAAAAAAGAATTACGAGATGAAAGTAAGTTCTCTCTACTTCTTCTTATCCATCACAAAATCCACAGTAAGAAACAAGCTACAGTCATAAAGGGCATAAGCAACACACAACATACGAGCAACAACAAAGCAAAATACAGTCACAAAACAAGCAAATCAACAAACAGACAACAAGCAACAATTCACAGCCAACGTCAATCAGCAAAGACCAATAACTAGAAACAACATGAAGCCAGAGACGAGTAACGACCAAACCAAAAGCTATGATATGAGAGAAGTTAAACACAAGAGAACTTTTTCACAGATTACCCCATATTTTTACCAATTTCTACTTCTTTTCATTTTTTTCTTCTGGCATTCTTGCATCAGTGCAAAGAGAATCAACGCTGGACAAGAGAGAACTAGACTAACCATGATCTCATCAAATGGGTCTCATTATATCATAGGAAATCGTAAACAAAACAGTAAATATATATAATTAGTGAGGGAAAAAGTGCTATTCTAGAGGATTTGTTTTCTAAATATTATAAAATGTTTATAATTAAATATTAAAAATATTTAATTACTAACATTATAATATTAATAACAAAATTGTCTGCAATAAGACTTATATATATATATATTTATAATATATATATTATATATATTTATTTATTATATATATATATATATATATATATATATAATATATATATATATATATAATGATAATATTAATTATAATATTAATATATATATATATATATATTTAATATATATATATAATATAGATATTAATATATTAATAAATTATATTATAATATATATATATACATATAATTAATATATATATATATATTAATTATATAATATTATATATAATATCTTTTATGAATTTAGACTCACTTTTCAAAATTAAGTTAATCAATTATTTTCTTCTTCCGGTTTAAACTTCTAAACTTAATCTTTTAACTACCATCGCCGTTCCCGACGCATGTTCTAGTAGAGATATTGCAAAAAGATCATATATTAAAGAGTATCTACTTATCATTTCTTCATCAATCACAAAATCCACAGTACAAAATACATGCAACATGTACCATAAAGGTACTATTCACAAACAAATATATAACAAAACAGCAGCAATCAACAACAAAGACAATACAATGACACTAGTATCAACAATAACAACACCTATTACAGAATGTATCAAAATACTACAGAACAAACATAGAAAGCAACTATCACGCTACTATATTACAAAAAACCTATGAAGTGTTTAAATTCGAGTTATCGGAAAAGGTGCCGTCAGATAGATCGCGTCCTCGTTTTTTCGTACTGGCGTTTAGGCTCTCTTCTTCTTCATCATCATCAAAAATTCCGCGCAATTAAAACAAGACAACAGTCAGTTAAAGCATTACAACAATCATACACAACATGCAGCAACAATAACAACAACAGCAACAACAACAACAGCACAACAAACAACACAATAAACCACGTAACAACAAGACAAAAAGAACAACATGAAAGCAACTATCAACCCCCTCCCCCCCAAAAAGCTATGAAAGTGTTTTAACTTTGAACTTTTTTACGATCTATTTTCCATTCCTTTCTCATTCTCTTATATAATTAATTATTATTAATATATTTTAATTATTAATGCCTAGCTTTAAATTATTATATATTATTATTATTATTTATTATTTTATTTAATTAATTATTATCATTATTATTATTAATTATTTTAAATCTCTCTATGTCACTTCAGCATCATACCATTCCCTTTCAAGAGATTAACTCTTTATTGCTTCACCGCGAGAGAAGAGAGAGTAAGAGAGAGAGAGAGAGAGAGAAGAGAGTAGAGAGAGAGAGTGTAAAATATGCCTATCCGCATCAATTAGTGAATTTTCGTTTTTCATCTTTTCTCTTGTTGAGGTACCGGTTTAAATTATGTTATTAATATTAATATATTATATTAGATTTATATATAATATATATATATACTATATATATTATATATACGGTAATAAATAATATTATATATATATATATATATAATATTATATATAATAAATTAAATATTATATATAATATATATATATATATATAAATATATATATATATATATATATATATAATATATATATATATAATATATTATATTATAATATATAATATATATATTATTATATAATATAATATTTATCAGTAATTTATTTATTTATTTTATTTTACTTTCCAGTTATAAAACGTAACTCCTTAAATAAATTCAGCCGTTACTATGTAGATAGATATTGCAAAAGAATACAAAAAGAAGATAATTTACTCAGGCAGAGCTGTTGAGACAAGTCGCATTCCATATAATTCGGACCAGGCACCATCTTCGAACATTTATCGTTTGCAGAGCGTAAACCGGTTGATCTAATTATACTATATTATCGCGTAATCTATTTCTTATGTGATTGCAGAGCGTCGAGCATATAGTGGGAAAATGAGAGAGCATATTATATAATGTGAGAATTTTTACATGTAAGTTGAAATGAACTCACGTATAAATACTGCATTAATAGTAATATAGAAATAGTTCTGATTGAGAGCGTGAAATTATATCCTATAGTATCTTCACTATTTTTACACTGTCATCATAATTATAGATTTAGCTTATTTAATACTGGTGTCTTCCTGATCTATCTTCTTGATAGGCGTATGTTTTCGAAGCGCTGATAATGGAGCGTTTGAAAGACATTGGTGCCCTTGGTATGAGGGGTTTATGTATTGAGCATCGAAAATAACGCACAATTTTAACTCTCAATACAATTATGGCAGATACTTTATGTTATATTATTTATTATTATTATTATTATTATTATATTTATTTTGTCATTTCTATATTATATTATTTTCATCTCAATATTTATTTATTTATATTTTAATATTATTATTTAATTTATTTTAATTATTATTATTTATTAATAGTCATTAATTATTATATCTATTAATATTATATTTTTATTGAGTGAGAAGAAATGGGTTTTACGCCTATTCGCTGATCCTTAAAAAAATCTTTAAATCAGACTTTTATTATGAAATAGAGATTAGTTCTAGTATGGTATATGTCATATATTATTTAGCATGTCTCTACACTATGGCATATATATTTTTATTATTTCTTTTGCTAAAAAATATATAAAATATTTTTTTTTAAGTTTCAGGAAGTTACTAACAAATTTTGTTCATATATTTTCTATAAGGCAGGAATTTTCTAGACTAATAGCCTTTCGAGAAGACAGATCAACCTTATATATATATATTATATCATATATATTATTATATATATTATATATCCAATATAGAATGACTAACTATAATACAGTAAAATAAATTAAAATATAGTATATATATATATATAATATAGTGATAATGTTTGACATATTATATATATATATATTATTAAATAGTATAAAGGATAATAGAAAACTATTTGAGAAACGGATATTAGTTAAAATGATTGAAGAAAAGATAAAGTAAGTTAGAAGGGAGGTAGGCTCTTAATGAAGATTGATAGTAGAAAAAGCTATATCGAATTACAAGGAGACTATAAGTTAAACCATATATAGGTTAAAAATACAAATGGTAAGTATTATGCACATAAGTGTATTTCCGATATCTTTAACAAAAGAACCGTCTATGCACAATCTGGGGCAGTATATTAGTAATAGGGCGAGAGTCAATGTGAAATTTAGGATTTCTTGAACTAGAGGTTTCTTTTGTAAAGACAGTAAAAATTTAGTGTCTGTTAAAAACAATGAATCTTAATTTATATTAAAATATTATGTTATAAGATATAAATTATTTCTTATTATAACAAAGATCGTACTAAACTAAATTTATTTAAAGGCCTTACTTACGCTCTATATATATATATTAATAATTATGATAATAATAAATAATTAAGTGATAAAGAAGAATATAGAGATTTTAATATATATATAAGTAATTAAATTCAAGGTAAAAATATTATGATAAGGATAAGTAGAAACGTAGATAATATGATAATAGATGAAGTACTATGAAATATATAAGCTTCTTAAATGATGTTATAATTAAAGTAAGTTATTCTTAGGAGATGCATGATAAAAGGCATTATCTCGAAGGAGATGTGAGGAGAGATGGAGTAAGGACAAAAAATCCTTGAGGAACAACATTTGAAGCCTATACACAAAAACGGTAGAAAGGGAAATAATTTTTTTTTTCCTTGCTTTACATAGCTTTATATAATAAATATTATATAAGTATAATATATATATTATGAGAATAAAGTAAACGTGTAATTAAATATAAAAAAATGAGAATAATTATGAAAGGACAATTAAGGTTATATATATATATATAAGAATAGTTAAGTAGATGAGATGTAATAGAACAGGGTTCATAAATATAAACTTTATCATTTTTAATAATAAGTTATAACTAAGACTCAAATAATAAGCAAATCTGAAGGAAAATTATATATCAGACTAATATAGTTTACTATTAATAAGTTAGCAGTAAAACCTATCATATACTAATAGTACATATTATATCATATTATCATTATATAATAAATAACAATTGACAATTATATATTATATATATAACTCACTAACCCTAATATAAATATCTAATGTAATATCTACATAGAGAAAACTAAAACAACATTTTCAATATAGTTATAAGAAGTTATTTAAAAAGTATTATGTAATTTAAGCTATGCGCTGATAAATATACAAAAGAAGAGAGAGAAGGGACGAGAGAGATGATGTATAAGGAGGGGAGATAGATGATTGCAGAGAGAGAAAGAGAGAGGAAGAGAGAGAGAAGAGAGAGAAGAGAGAGAATAGATGCCGACCCCGTTTCCGAATGTAGAAATAGCAATTATAATCTTTTTATACTCTAAGACACGTATACTGTGGTTAAGACTCCTAACTGCAGTTCTTCCTCTATGAGAGTTGAGATGATACATTCAGATAAGGAGCATATCACCACTATTCCATAGAGCGCGTGAGTTCTTGACGTAGGGTTTAGACACGAAAAGATTAATGCTTATTTCTTCGAAACTGGCACTAGGCTGCTGGGAAGATTCCTTTAACGTGCCCTCCTTCTTTATTAGCCATACATATATCCATTGCTTATCTTTTTCATTACAATTAACCTATTCATAAGCTTTTCAATTCTCTCTTTTTCTCTTTACATTATCATGACGTTATTAGTATGCGTACAGTCCATCCCAGGGTGTATTCGAGGTCAAAGCCTATTGTGCTATCGTCGAGTTAAGTCGCAGGAAACAAAAGAGCTATCAAGCCAGATACTTGTAATACCGCATATGAAAAATTTACATTCTCAGGGTAAGTTTGAGTAACTTATATACTGACAATTTTTATTATTATTATTATTACTTAGTATCATTATTGCTATACAATATGTTAGAAATTATTAATTATTAATTATGAAATTTATATTAACCTAATTATTATTATTATGATGTATTTGTCCTCTGTGGTGGATTATTTTTATATATTGGAGTTATTTTAAGTTTGGACCAGTGTGTTATTGAGGAAACAAGAGGTTAAAATATTTAATCTATGTATTATTAACATTATTTATTATTATCTATTGATATTAATGTGTTTATTAGTCCCCATTTATTATAAATTAGAACGCAATTCATACAAACACACGAACAAATAGAATGCATAATTCGTGTCGCATCAGTGAACGCGCATACCAGGCAGCTACACTTGCCAAGATAATTAGTGAGATTGCATTCATTAAGAGTGAGTTAACGTCACTGGGGCCCAACCTGCATCCTAGGATACCAGCCGTGGTGACTGTGTAAGTATCATCGGCTCGTAATAGATTTTAAATATTATGTATCTTCGACTCGTATTATATTTTAAGTATTATGTATTCATCTAATGTATATTATATTATAATATATACTATATATTATTATATATATATTATATATATATATATTATATATATATATATTATATTATTATATATATAATATATATATATATATATATATTTACATTAGATTGGAGTCATTGCACCACAGGGCGCAGGTATTTAATACAGATTATTTCCAAGAGACATATGATGCAGCGATGAGTGGTGGACGGTCTAATATAAATGCTCTTATTACTGGAGGAGTAAGGGCTCTGGAGCCGTCGTTGGCTCAAGGATATCCGCTAATGTATAAGTTACAGGGTTCTTTCAACCCCCTATTTTCTAAGTATCTTGAGATTCCTCGGAAATTATATTAATTATTAAAACTATCTCTCACCTATTATAATAAACATCTGTAAAAATTTAAATTAAATTATTATTAATATTATAATTATTATATATATATAATTTAATTATTATTATATTTATATATATATAATTTATATATATATATATATATTATAATATATATATATTATATATATATATATATAATTATATATATTCTATTTCATATTAGGATCCGCCGTCTAGGGATCCCTCTCCTCTCGAGCTCCACCCTAGGACGGCAACTACTTTCACTACACAGCGGGATGAAGGTGGACCAAATCACGCTGGCCCATGCACAGTGTTGAGTCCTGTGCAGATTGAACCATCTACAGAGATTCATCAGACACCGGTAATTCGAAATGTCGGTGATTTACTACTCCGACCTATCAATAGCATCTGGTCACGATGTGTATCAGGGGATGCCGAATCTTATGGCGAAACTAGTGGGGTGACGTGTGGATCCCCCAGCCTCATCCAGCCCTCTTCCCCCAGATCATGTGAATACAGTCAGAGGCCTAAGGAGTGTAATTGCACTGTGATAATTAATTATTACAATTGCTCAGAGCAAGATCACATTAATTGTATATTATTATAACGTAGCGTAATCATATTAATCGATATCTGCAACTAAGATGTCATTTGAGATGGTTATTTTCCTATTTCTCGTAATATATATATAATTATATTTATATTTAATATAATTTATAAATTAATGTATTTTAATTATTATATTAATAATATATATATATATTATATATATATATATATATATATATTTATATTATATATAATATAAATATATACATATATAATTATTTATATAATTATATTTATTATTTATTTAATTATTATTATTATTATAATTTATTTATTATTTATATATATATATAATTAATTATATTATATATTTATTTAATTATATATATTTAATTATCATTAATTTTTAACGTTTAGTGTTAGAATGGTTATGCAAGAAAACTGAGGTTCTGTAAATGGTTAAAAAATATGGAAATTAGGAACTAATGTTGCTCCCACGGAGACTTTCGGGAGCTGCAGATAGTTATTATTATCAATGAGTAAAATACCAGTCTTTCAGCAGACATTCTACCCTTACAATTCAAGAACACTAAATGCAGACTGCGCTGACGGCGTCTTCACAAAGCTGCATCGTTGAACTTTCAACACTGCCACTCAGTCGCATTAAATCTTGAAAGAGCAAGAACCTTCAAGCCGAACAGGTTCAGGTATGATGTACGATGTCTCGATATGAAACACCGTCGAACTCTACACTGTAAAGGCTAATATGACAATAATCTACCGAGAGCAAAAATATATATACCTATATACTACCTCACATATATCTGGAAAATGTCACAATAAATATACCTACAGCGCATATTATTTTATAGTTAGGGGAAGTCAAGAAAAAGTAAGTGAATCATTCATTAAACAGAAACTAAGATAATCACATTTACACTATAAACTTAGTAGTAATATTATTTTATTTATGAATTCTGTGCTGATTGTTTTTGATTGTATTAAACTTATATGATATATTTAAATTATATATGTGATAATTATTATATTTAATTATTAAATTATATATATTATATATATAAATAATTAAAATTATTATTAATAATTTATTAAATTATAATATTTAATTATATATATATATATATTATATTATTATATATAAATATTTATTATTTATTATATAATATTAATTTAATTATAATATATTAAATTATATATAATATATAATTAATTATTATTATATTATTTTATAAATAATATTATATTATTAAATTATATTTTTTATATAATATAAATATTTATAATTATTAATTATATTATTAGTATAATATAATAATTATTATATGATTATCTTAATACTACATTTGTGATGTTTGAATTTATATCTATCCTAGATTATTGTGCATGATAACGCTGACATGCTGATACTCGTTCAGATTATTCACACATTCAGATTATATATATCTCAATCATGAAAATTCCGTTCATCAAATGTAGTGCAAAGTGAGTGGTAGATAGACCTCCCAGCACACTGTGAGATTTTGATGAATGCATGGCGATGTTCATCAATCCCAGCCGCTGTAAATGTATAGAGAAGGAGGGTTACTATCAATGACTGGGGTCCTCCTATTAGGACACTTTACTTTACAAACAAGGTAACACTCCTACGTACCTACGAATATGAAATATAATTGTTGCCACTGCAGCAAGTTGTAAAAAAACTTATTATAAAGTGAATAATTATAAATTTATTATATTTATATATATAATATATATATAAATATATATATATTAATTATATATTATATTATTATAATATTATATTATAATTATATATATTATATTATATTATTTTATTATTTCTATTATATATTATATTAATTATATATATTATTATATTATATTGTAATAATATTATTTATAATATATATATATTATATATAAATTATATTAATTAATTATTATATATATATATATATAAGGGAATCAATAAAATATCTTATTTAATTATATAAAATATAATTAAATATAATAATATGTATAGTATATATATATATATTATATTATTATATATATATATTATATATATATATATATATATATATATATATATATATAATATATATATATATACTATATAATATATAAATATTGTTAATACAATTATATAATATGCTAAAATGGCCTACATAACATTTCAAAGTGGTTTGTAATCGCGTCCGTGAGACTGGTCTCAATACATATACGCCGACGATGACGATGATGGGGTGACAGATAGGAACCGACCGGGGCCCCGGCCCCGGCCCCGGCCCCGGCCAACCCCGCATTTTAGCGACCCCGGCCGGCCCCGGCCCCCGGCCAAAAAATCAATGGAAAAACGCGGGGTTTTCAACCGGGGTTAACTGTAAATTTTTACACTAAATAATAGTGTTAAAAAAAATACAAAATAAAAAATATATTTTAATTTCATTACTCCTTTGTTATAAATTGATGCCAAAGATATATAACATACCTAAAATGAAATCAATTTTTTTTGGTATTTACTATGATTCCAATTTAAATTGAGGCCAAATTATATTTTTTCCGAGTTTTTAACATAAAAAAATTGAATTATGAAATATCAAACGAAATTTCGGAAAAGGAATAAATATAATTGTTAAAATATTAATGTATTTTATTATTTATTTAAAGTAACATATCTTCAAGAAAATCAAATATTTTTCCGAAATCTCTTTTCAAAATTATTTATGTTAATTGAATTAATATATATATATTATATATATAATATATATATATATATATATATATATATATAATATTAATTTATATATATATATATATATAAATATTATTATATATATCTATATATATATATTATATATATATATATATATAGTATATTATATATATTATAGATACTATATATATATATATATATAATATATATATATATATATATATATATATATATATATATTATTAATATTATATATTAATTATATATATTTATATATTATATAGTATATATATATATATTATATATATTATATATTATACATATATAATATATTTATATATATAATATATATATCTATATTATTATAATATATATATATATATATATAATATATATATATATATTATATATATATAGATATATATATAGTATTATATCTATATATATAATATTACTTGTAGAGAGGAAGCCCTTGAATTCTTTTTTAGTGTTGTGCTTTACTGTCACTTCATTTTATTACAAATGTAACTAAATTAAAAACATTTGTTAAAGACACTTTTTTTTAATGAAATAAATTTTGAAAAAGGAAAGCTAATTTTCGTCTCGACAAGTGAGACCTCTTCAGGCTAAGGGACTATGATTTCTTTCTTGATCTTCATCAGTTCAAGTGTGTTTCAGTTGGTCTGCTATTTTCTTCATGGTGTTGTTGAAATATTTTGATGTTTTCAGATATTCATTTTGTATAAAATCTATCTTAACTTCACCGGGATGCTTATTGTAGTTGTTACTATTATAAATGCAAAAGGATTCCATGATTTTGCGTTGGTTCAATGTGATGATATTTCTGATCATCTTTATATTGTTGATATTGATAGAGTGGCCTGTGTTACGCCTATGACTTGTTAAAGCTGAATTTATGCTGTCCTTGTGCTGGTCATCTGTATGTTAATTTTTTTCTTCTTTTCAAATCTATGGTTCCACCTATATATGTTTTATTTTTTTTTTTTTTTTTTTTTTTTTTGGTAACACCACCGCTCTCTGGCGGTGCCTTTTTTTGGGGGGGGGGGCCCATTTTTAAGTCTGAGCAAGACGGAGCCAGGAAGAGAGTAACACACACTCAGACGACCGACCAGTGACGAACCTGGGTCTTTCGCTTAGTTGTGGGTCTTTCGCTTAGTTGGGCGAATGCTCTAACAGCTGAGCTACCGGACGCAGTTTTGGTGCTTGATTCATCCCTTCTTGACCTATACGAGTCGACTCCGCTGAATGTACAAGGAAAATCTTCATAATGAACAAAATGCGCCATTAAACTTCATATCCTTTAAGAGAAGAGAAAATAGGAAAAAGAAGTACTCAGCTCCAATCAATCCATCAATCCAATACGAAGAAATCCTCCTTTATATATAGCTCAATTTCGGCGGTGAATTCATACTTTTTTATTGCAAGTATTGCAGGGGATGTGATATATACAGCTTTGGGGGAGATTTTCTTTTCGTTTTGGGGGTTTGAGAATGTTTTTTAAGGTGATGTTATTTGATGGAATGAGGGTAATATTTTTTGGTAATATTTGTTTTAGAATATAATGATAATTGAGGAATTGGTAAAAATTCGGTAAAAAGGAGTTGTTGCTATTTTTCGGGGGAAAGGTGCTATAGTCCCTCTTTTTTGCTTTGTTAAATGCTTTTGTGATGAAAAACTCAGGATAGTAAAGTGATTTGAAAGTATTGTGGATGTATTTAGTTTCTTGTGCTAGAAGAGGGGGAGAGCATATACGAAAGGCACGGAGAAATAGAGATGACAGAACAGCTAATTTTGTGTTTGGGGAATGATTAGATAGCCAATGTATATAGTTTGGTGCGAATGTTGGTTTTCTATATATAGTAAATTGCAAGTGATTGTTATTCCATGTGATTAAGGTATCGAGGAAAGGGATAGAGTTGTTGGAAGGCATTTCTATCGTATACTGAACTTGAAGGATGAATGGAGTAACATAGTTTAGGACATCATTAGGGTTGGTGTTGTGAGGGAAGGAGACAAAATTTCATCTACAATATCTAATCCATAAATAATTGTTAATAAAGGGGGGTAATAATATGATAAAATTTCTGTTAAGTTCATATATTTGTTACTGAGTATGGGAGACAGTGCGATCCAACTCCAGTCGAAAGTTTGTTGTAATATTTGCCTTAAAATGAAGAAGTTATGTTGTAATGAGAGATTAATGAGATGTTTTAATATATGAAACGAGAAGGCCAATCTAATCATTCCCCAAACACAAAATTAGCTGTTCTGTCATCTCTATTTCTCCGTGCCTTTCGTATATGCTCTCCCCCTCTTCTAGCACAAGAAACTAAATACATCCACAATACTGTTCGTATCGCTTTACTATCCTCTGTTCTTCCTAATAATTTTGAATCATTAATCAAAGCAAAAAAGAGGTACTATAGCACCTTTCCCCCGAAAAATAGCAACACCTCCTTTTTACCAATTCCTCAATTACCATTATATTCGTTAAAACAAATATTAAAAAATATTACCCTCATTCCATCAAATAACATCACCTTAAAAAACATTCTCAAACCCCCAAAACGAAAAGAAAATCTCCCCCAAAGCTGTATATATCACATCCCCTGCAATACTTGCAATAAAACATATATAGGTGAAACCATAGATTTGCAAAGAAGAAAAAAACATACAGATGACCTGCACAAGGATAGCATAAATTCAGCTTTAACAAGTCATAGGCGTAACACAGGCCACTCTATCAATATCAACAATATAAAGATGATCAGAAATATCAATCACACGAACCATTGCAAAATCATGGAATCCTTTTGCATTTATAATAGTAACAACTACAATAAGCATCCCGGTGAAGTTAAGATAGATTTTATACAAAATGAATATCTGAAAACATCAAAATATTTCAACAACACCATGAAGAAAATAGCAGACCAACTGAAACACACTTGAACTGAAGATCAAGAAAGAAATCTAGTCCCTT
>JABUQX010090032.1:22500-27500 GCA_015478945.1 Trachelipus rathkii
ATGATGTAGTCATGGCAACAGATAAAGGGGGGTAGGGGCAATGGCAACAGCTAAGAGGTAGGGGTAAAGAGTAATGTTGATGACTGCGTCATCAACATACACTCGAATGTGCGCACCTACGGTGCGCACACATACGAAAATATAAAAGGGGGGTAGGGGAAAAAAGGGGGGTAGGGTAAATAATAATAATAATAATAATATATACACTCATATACGTACATAAAATTACTTACATTAAAAAATACAATCATATGTACGCGCGCTACGCGCGCTGGATCTCGTGCAACATTGCAAATGTTGCTATGCAACATTTGCGTACTCCATACTACTTATAATAGTTATATATATATATATATATAGCTTGTTCATAGATATTTAGTATATATATTTTTCTATATATATAATATATATTATATATATATATATATATATATATATATATATATATATATATATATATATATATATATATATATATATATATATATAATACTTTACTTTTATTATAAAAAAAAAATCTTCTACCCCCAGTAAGGACTTTCTTCCTGTCTGTGGGGCCCTTCGAGAAAGGTCCTTTTGGGAAACAAGGGCCTAACGGCTAAGTCCGCTGGCTGGCCAGGCCTATCGCGACGCCGCGATTACTCCCATTTGTAGCAAAGCACACCACAAATGTACTCATTAACGTCTGAGACGAAGCTTGAGTTAATAGAGAATAACTCACATTCTCTTGCTCCAACCCAGTCTCGAACCTGGCCCTCTCGCTTGCTAGGCGAATGCTCTACCACTGAGCTAGGAGCTTCATATATATATATATATGCATATTATATATATATATATATACAGTCCGGATATGTTGGCGGATATTAGTTATATGTACATACTAGCTGTTGCTGTTATATGCTATGTATATTACAGTGTTGTTAGTTAATATATACATATTATATTATGTTGTTATACATATATTAATGTATACATATTATTACATATATATTATATATATATATTATTGTTATTATTATATATATTATTATTATTATATATATATATATATATATATTATATATATTATTAAGTTATATATATATATATATATATATATATAGTTATTGTTATATATATATATTAGTTATAATAAAAATACTTGGAGTTAGTCCATTAAATTCATGCCTTTTAGCTTGGGGAATGTCTGTTGTTGGTGGATCTTAGCCCAACTGTAATTTAATAATATTTCAAGCATCTTTTTATTTTTTTATTTATAATTCTAAAATATTTTTTAGAAATATTTTTTATTATTTTATTTCTTTTAAATATTTTTGTTATAAAAATATTATTTATTATGTAATGGTATTTAAACATTTTTATTTATAAAGAGTATTTATAAATTTTATACTCTAAATTCACTAATATGATATCCGCCAATTGCTTTGGGCACGGGTTAGTCCTATTTTAATGTTAAAAGCGTTATTTAAATGGCAGCTTATTCTTCCCTTTTTCTTTACAATTTTGCATAATCTATATATTTATTATGTAATAATTTCATTTATTTGACCAACTTTAGCAAAAAAATATAAGAGAATATTATCGTAACAATATGAAATTTGCAAAATAGATAGTTTCTAAATGTCAACTCGGTGCTGAGCACGAGTAGCCCGAGTGCAGGGGTCGCCTCTGATATATATATATATATATTGTTGATATATATATATATATATAGTTATATATATATATATATATATATAATATATATACATAGCGGCGAAGAAGGTATAGCTGAAGGGGTGCTGGTTGGCTGGCTGGGTTACATATACATGGGAGCTGGTTGTTGGTGCTGCTGGAATATTTTTACTGCTGGATACATATCATATATATATATATATATATATATAATTAAATAATTAAAATACATTCTTCAGAATCTGAAAAGGGATCCTCTGGGTTTCTTTATTTGACCTTCATTATATAATTGTTTATTTATTGACTATAGTAATTTTTTAAAATAATAATATAGTTATTAGTATCAATAAATTACTAATAACTATTTTTTAAGTAGTTTGATAAGATATATATATATATATATGTTATAGTTATTAGCATATATTATATAGCATAAAGTTATTAAGTTAAGTTGTTATTAAGTTAAGTTGTTAAGATATATATAAGCAGTGTGGCAGTATATATAAGTTATATATACTCATATATACATTATTATTGTTATTAAGGCTATATATACATATATATATAGTTAAGTTATTATTACATATAGGCCTATTCATATTATTACATATTATTATTATTATTAATATTATATACATATATATATATATATACAGTGTTATTGTTACATATTACATATATATATTATTATATATATTATTATATACATATATTAATTTATATATATATATATTAGTTATTGTTATTATATTAGTTTATAGGCAAGCATATATTATATATATTATATATTATTATTATACATATATTACATATATATATATATATTATATTATTATTATTATTAGTTGTTATTACATATACATATTATTATATCTATATATATATATATACATATATATTATTATATTATATGTATATATATATATTATTTTTAATTAGTCGTTATATATATATATATATATATATATATATATATATATATATATATAGAAGGCGATAACTTATGATGTCAATGTGTGACCTTCAAACTTTAAGATTCGACCCTGCTTCTGCCCATCGATAAACAAAATCGTGTTGCTGTAACAATAGATTTAAGGTGTATTTAGGGAAAATGCGACCATTTGGAATGGCTGTTGTATTCTTAGAATTAATAATAATGGTTGTAGATTATATCGTGTAGGTATTAAATTTAACTCTTTCTTTTTTTTTTTTATCACACCGCTATTTCTGTGTAACAGTATTATAGGAGTACTTTTTGTATATATATAGCATAGCAGCAGCATATATATATATATATATATATATATATATATATATATATATATATATATATATATATATATATATATATATATTACCTATCTTTCTCTTTTGGGCCCAGATTGTGGGTGAGGTGCACAACATACACCGGAAACGGAATAGTAAAGTAGAAGAACATGATTTAAGTCTAATGGAAAGCTCCTCCCTCATATCTTCCAGTCAGGCCCCCTAAGTGAGAGCCCGTCGCAGCCAAAAATCCACCCTAGATTCCGACACCGTGGCAAACCTTCACTGTGGTATCTCGTCAATGTAAAGGTTCATTTCTCTTGCGCTCATTTCCACATTATTCTTACACTGGAGTAGGCTCTTACACACACACACATTACACACACACACACACACACGTCATTATCATCATCAATAAATATCAATATTATATATATATATATATATATATATATATATATATATATATAAATATAGGGATATAAATAATTGGAATATTTCGTATCAATAAATATATGCTACATTTACATATATTTTCAATAGTTAACAGTATCTATATTATTATTATTACATACATATATTATTATTTTATTAGTTATTATATATATATATATTATTATTATTATTATTATTATATATATTATTATTAATATTATATACGTTATATTATTATTATTATATTGCTATTATAATTATTATTATAAATTATATATATATTATATATATATTATTACATATTATTATTATTACATATATAGTTATTATTATTATTATATTACATATATATATATAGTACATATATATATATATATTATAATAATAATGGTTATATTATTATTATTACAGTTATTATTTATATATATTAGTATATATATATATTATATATATATATATATATATGCTATATATTGTTGGTTAGTTGTTATATATATAGTTAGTAGTATATATATATATATATATATATATATATGCTATATGTATATATATATATATTATTATTATATATATATATAGTTATATATATATATGTTATATATATATATTATATGTAAAGATATATATATATATATATATAAGGTTATTATATATATATCCATGTGTGTGGTTGGGAAAGAATTTCTGCATCGTAAAACGTTTTCCGTGTGGTAGGAATCGACTAAAAGGACAGTGGTAGTTTGGTTGGAAACAAGCCACCATTTATCTTTATTTTAGGAATGCTCATACAAGCCTCGGACCTGAAGACGAGTGGTGTGGGGTGAAATGTGTGTGTGTGTGTGTACCTGGCGTGGAGAGGAATGAGATTGGGGAGAGAAGGAGTTGTGATTCTGATGAGTGATTTGTGGTACAGAGCTATTGTAGATTTTGTTTGTTGTCACTACTAAAATACAAATGGCTAAATTTAAGCTTGAGGTCATGATATTTGTGGTTGGAACATATTTTTTATCTGAGGGTGATGTTGAGGAGAATGGGACTTTCTGGGATAATCTAAACAATGGTTTGGATGGGGTGAGTGGAGGTCTCAGATTGTGTTGGGTTACTTGAATGGTTGGATAGATGACCGAAAAAGAGATGGTATGACAGGTGCCTTTGGTTTTGCGGAAGAAAATGAGAATGGTAGGAAGGTGATTGATTTCGGTGTGGAGAGAGATAGAGATATGTGTGTAAGTTATACATTTTTCGAGCACGAGAATATCCACAAGTATGCGAGAGTTGGTGTCTGTAGAGATGGTATCGTAGTGAAAAGTATGGCTGATTTTGTTTTAGTGAAGGAGATGAAATACGTGATTGGTGTTAAATCAGTGAGGAGTTTGGGGTTGGGAATATCAGATTATTATATTGTTTTATGTAAAATTAAGTTAGTGGGAGGAATGGATGGTGAAGAAAGAAAAAAGGAAGAGAATGAGAAGAGTTAAGAGTGAGAAGTTAAGAAAATATGGTTATAAGGAAAAGTATGTGAGAGCACTTGCAAATAAGTTAGCTAAATGTGAAATGTGAAAAAGATGAAACCAAACAAATCTGGACGCAAATGAAGGAAACATTTGCTAGTAGTGCACGAGAAA
>JABUQX010090033.1:0-10000 GCA_015478945.1 Trachelipus rathkii
GCCACGATCTTACTCCTTGTTCTAGTTGTAAGTGTCCACGACTCCGACCCAAACAAAAGTACCGGTCTCAGAATCGTGGTATAAATAAGTGTTTTAACCTGTCTCGTCACATGTCTGTTTCTCAGCAAGGGATACAACTGACCAACTCCTCTAGAGTAGTTCATTATTCTTTCCTCTATTTCACCCTCCATCATTCCACTGCTGTTTACCGTAACTCCCAAATACTTAAAGTTCCTCGCATCTTTTATTCTTTCCCCACCGATCTCTATGTTTAAGTTCTCTCCTTCCCTAGCTATCTTCATCACTTCAGTCTTGCTCATATTCATCTTCAATCCCCTCCGTCGCAGCACCTCCTCCCATCTGATCAATACTCTCTCTAACCCTGTTATATATATATATATATATATATATATATATATATATATATATATATATATATATATATATATATATATATATATATATATATATATATATAAACAAGTGCATCAGAGTGTTTAAGGAGCCCTTTGTACGAATGATGCAAGCATTAGAAACCATTTCCATTGAAGGAGATACCGCCACAGGAAAAAGCGCTTTTCAGTTGCATTCAGCGGCATGTAAGTCGTCATTCATCATGTCTATGATATTGATCGCGAAGTACTCTGCGATGTTAGAGCCAGTTGTAAATGCTCTCCAATTCAAAACCTTGAATATCGTCAAAACCTCGCAGCACATTCAACACATTGTGGAAATGGTTAGGACTTAGGAGCCATCGGAAAGACGAAGAAAAAATCACCGATGAAGTGTTAAAAGAAGCTAATCAAATCGCCGAGCAACTGGGACTTGATATGAATATACCACGAATTGTTGGTAGGCAGCATCACTGCAGCACCGCAGCAACCATCCAGCAACAAATTCCACGGAGTTCTGGAGAAGATCCTTAATAATTCCGTATCTGGATTCTATAACCTCTTCTTTGGAATTACGGGTTTCTACTGAAAATACACCTGCTTATGCATTAACAAATCTACATCCTTTCCACATGCTACTCATAACAATCGATGAGTTAAAGGAAAAGACAGCTTTATTTTATAGTTTTTACCACTTAGAAGGCATAGAAGAAGAGCTAGAACTTTGGTACAAAATTTGGAAGGACAAGAAACTGAGTAGTGAAGAACTAAAAGATCTTGTTGTCTCCCAAGTCTTAAAGGAGACAGAACCTTTCTTTCCGTCGACGAAAAAGGCTTTGATGATACTACTCGCTCAGCCATGCACCACCAGTACAGTAGAGCTCTCTTTAGGCACTCTGCGAAGGATCAAGACTTGGCTTCTAAGTACTATGGAAGATGACAGGTTAAACGGGCTGGCTATGATGAGTGTGCACAGAAAATTTGTTTGACAATTTTGATTATTTTATTCAAACAGTACTTGATAAATTTGCCTTAAACCCAAGGAAATTACTTTTTTAATATCAATTTTGCAACTGCTTTATATTGTGAATTTTCCATCATTGCATATTGTATTTGACATTCTATTGTTTTAATAAAATATTTTATTTTTAAATATTAATCATTTAATTATCCATAAAAATGTTTCTAGTATTATGTCTTATATATATATATATATATATATATATATATATATATATATTATATATTTTCTATTAATCTATATATCTATATATATATATACATATATACATATATAAGAGCTTCCATAAAATTATCGTCCCTAGCCTTCGAAAGTTGGTGACGTCCATATATACATATATATATATATATATATATTATTATACATATTATTATTATTATATATATATATATATATATTATTATTACATACATATATATATATATATATAGTTATTACTATATATATATATATATTATTATATTATTATATATATATTATTATTATTATATTATTATTATTATTATTATTATTATATGTATTATATATATATATATATATATATATTATATATTATTATACATATATATATATACATATTATTATTATTATATATTATTATATATATATATATATAAATATATATATATATATATATATATATATATATATATATATATATATATATATATATATATATATATATATATATATATATATATATATATATATATATATATATATGTATATTAAATAATTTCTATTAACCTTTAACTGCTATAAAATTGAATTTTAATTCTTAAGCTTGCCTTTTTATAAATTTTTAAAAAGTTAATTAACTAAATATTGCAATTTATTAACTATTTCATAATTAACATAGCAACATTCTATTAAAAAATTAAAATTAATTTTTTTAAAGGGGAGGTGCAACTATTTATTGTCTATGCCCAAATTTCTCAATTCCTGTGTCGGATATAAAATTAATTATCGGGTTTTGACCTCTATAAATAAACCGAGCTTAGCTTAAAAACGTTAGTTTTCTGGTGCTTGTGTTCAGTCATTCTTCAGATTTTCAATTTTTTCTCAAACCCATGTTTTCGAATCAACTCCTAGAATTATTTTCGAAATGACTTCAAACTTGAAATATGCATAGATGGGTCCGTTATCTACAAAAGTCACCTTTTCGATTTTTTGAGTTTGTGCTCAGCGTTGTCCAATTTCAAAACCCACTTTTTGGGGATTTTAAAATGAAAAATTGCGATAATTTTTTTCCTGTTCGAGCGAAGTGGATAAAATTTTCAGGGCCTATGTAGTCAGGAGAGATGCACATTTTTCACTTAGATAATTTTTTTGTATATGTATTAGTTTTGGATTTGTTTTTGGAACAAATTTTCAAAAAAAAAATTTGATATTTTTAAAAATTCTTTTGAGTATACAAAAACATTATCTAAGTAAAAAAGATGCGTCTCGTCCGACTAAACAAGCCCTGAAAATTTGATGTTGATTGGACAGGTAGAAAAAAATGCATCTCAATATTTCACTTTTTCAAACGTTTGAATTTTCGGAAAGTGAAAAATTGATATATTAATTTTCTACTCATCCGATCAACATCAAATTTTTAGGGCTTGTATAAACTGGGAGATGCATCTTTTTTACTTAGATAATTTTTTTGTATACTCAAAAGAAAATTTTTTAAAAATTTCCAAAAAAAATTTTTTTTGAAAATTTGTTCCAAGAACAAATCCAAAGCTAATGCATAAACAAAGAAATTATTTAAGTAAAAAATGTGCATCTCTCTCGATTATATATGCCCTGAAAATTTCATCCACTTCGCCCAAACAAGAAAAAAATTATCGCAATTTTTCATTTTAAAATCCAAAAAAAGTGGTTTAAAAATTGGACAACGCTGAGCACAAAACTCAAAAAATCGAAAAAGTACTTCGTGACTTTTGCAGGTAATGGTCCCATATATGCATACCTCAAGTTTGAAGTCATTTTGAAAAAAAATTCTGGAAGTTGATGCGAAAAATGTCAAAAACATGGGTTTTGAAAAAACTGAATATTCTGAAAGAATTACTACAGACGCAGAAAAACACCAAAAAACAACGTTTTAGAGGGCAAAAATCTAAAGTTTGTTTATAGGGTCAAAATTGGCTGATAATTCCGAATTTTATGTCCATTTTTAGGGGGTGAAAATTGGGCGTAGTACGAGCCCAATATTGGACCCTGTCCTCATTAACATATTCTCTATAAATTATTAGTTTTTCCAATGTTTCAGGAGTAACTATTTCTTCTATGGCGTTATGATTAGCCAAAAATAATAGAAATATGCATCTTGATTGGCTCCTACAGCACTCCTGTGGTTGGCTCCTAAATAGTGATCCAATTTTATTCTAAGTTTTCGTTTTTTTTATTATTTTTGATGATTTTTTTGACATCCTGTAGAAACAAGAAATAGACTCGGATTCGAATCCGGATTCGCAATCGAGCTCCGAATCCGAATCCGTATGTGTAAAAATGCTCGAATCCGAATCCGAATCCGAGTCCAGCACCTTGGATTCGAATCCGAATCCGAATCCGTGTGTGTGGAAAGGCTCGAATCCGAATCCGAATCCGAATCCAGCACCCCGGATTCGAATCCGAACTGAACTGATTCGAGAGTCGAATCCGGATCGAACCGAATCCGATTCGAACTGAACTGATTCGATTCGCCCACTAATATATATATATATATATATATATATATATATATATATTATACATAAACATATAAACATATATTATATATATATATATATATATATATATATATATATATATATATATATATATATATATATATATATATATATATATATATATATATATATATATATATATATATATATATATATATATATATATATATATATATTATGAGTAAAAAAGTTATCGAAATTGCGTTTCACAAGAAAAATATAAATAAAAAATTTAGAAGCGAACAAATTTTTTTTTATATCGTTTATTTTTCAAAACTTGAGTTGAGACAGGCCCTGCAACGAAGTTTTCCCTATTTAGTCAATGTTAAATCATTTAAAACATTTTCAAAATATTTCGTTCAGTATCCCGATGAGATACGTTAAGGAAAGTTGCATTTTTGAAAATTACCGACCCGACCTCGACTCCACCCCTTTGAAAATTCACTGACCTGACTCCGACCTGACTCCACCCTTTGAAAATTATATATATATATAGTTATATATATATATATATATATATATATATAGTATAGTTATATGTATATATATATATATATATATATATATATATATATATATATATATATATATATATATATATATATATATATATATATATATATATATATATATATATATATATATATATATATATATATATATAGATATATATAGTATATATATATATATATATATATATATATATATATATATATATATATATATATATATATATATATATATATATATATATATATATATATATATATATATATATATATATATGAGGGTTTGTTGTTACCTGTGTTAATGTATAGTAGTAAGAAGACTATGGTCTGGAATAAGAGGTATAGATCCAAAGTACAATGTGTTCAGATGGACAATCTTAGGGGCGTGTTAGGTGTGAGAAGAATTGATAAAATGAGGAATGAACGTATTAGAGAGTGTGTGGTGGGAAGAAAGGGGTAGATGAGAGAATCAATGAATACGTTGAGATGGTTTGGCCATGTGGAAAGGATGGATGATAGTTGGTTGGTTAAGCGGATGTATAGTGTTGAGTATGCTGGGAATCGACCGGCTGGGGGAGACCGAGGAAAAAGTGGATTGAGTCAGCAAAGGGATTCCTGAAGGAGAGAAATCTGAGTTTAGCAGAGGCGAGAAGAAAGGTGCATAATAGGAGTGAATGGCGGTGTTTTGTGAGAGGGTATGGTTGTGGCCCACCTGGGTTAAGGGATAAACCCTACATTGGCGAGATGCCATAGTGAGGGCCGTGAAGCTCTAGGGTGGATTTTCTTACTGCGACGAGTTCTCACTAAAAGGTATAAAGGGGGCGGTAAGGCTGAGCTTTCTTTTCGACTTTCGTCATATTATTATATAATATTCTTAATTTTCAGCCAATTTTGATGGGAAAAGAAGCAAACTGTAGCTTTTTCTGACCTCTAAAACGTCGTTTTCGAATGTTTTTCTGTGTCTGTAGTCATTCTTTAAGAATTTTCATTTTTTCAAAATCTTTGTTTTTGACATTGTTCTTTTCAACTTTTACCATTTTTTTCGAAATGACTTCAAACTTGAAATATACATAGATGGGTCCATTAGCTACAAAATACACGAAATGAGAAATCGCCTTTCTAAAGAAAACATTCCTAACTCCTTCAGCCTCTCCCCATAGCTCTTACCCTCAAAGCCAGAAATCATCCTTGTTGCACTACTTTACACTCTCTTCAGCATACCTAGGTCTTTTCTTAAATAAGGGGCCCAAACCTGTGCGCAATACTCTAATATTGACCTAAAATAGCTATTATACAGCTACTTATAACTTTGTTAGTTTTGTAAACCATATTGCGATTTATTATACTTAACATCTTATTAACTTTATTCCTTGCTTCCAAACACTGATAGTTAGTTTCAGATTGCTGCTTATACTCACATCTAAATCTTTTTTTTGGTCCACAGACTCAAGCCAATCCCCATTCATATCGTAGTTAAATCTTTTATTTGAGTTACCTAAATGAAGAACCTTGCACTTTTTACTATTAATTAAAATTTATTTGCCACTTATCTGTCGACCTAAGAAGTTTATCAAGATCATTTTGAATCTTTATATATCCATCATTATTCTTTACTAAGGTAGCCACTTTTTTATCATCTGCAAACTTAGAAAACTTACATTTAAGCCTCTCTTGATCTATATATATATATATATATATATATATATATATATATATATATATATATATATATATATATATATATATATATATATATATATATATATATATATATATATATATATATATATGACAAAGTTACTTAACGCCCACACGGAACGGGAGGTCGGATCAAAAAAAAATTTCACAGGTAGCATCTATGATACATAAATAGATGTTCTAGGGTCGAAATGAATTTTTTTTTTTTTTTTTTTTTACATGTTCTAGGGGCGAAATTAGGTTAGGTTAGGTTAGGTTAGGTAAGTTAGAAGTTAGGTTAGGTTAGGTTAGGTTAGGTTAGGTTAGGTTAGGTTAGGTTAGGTTAGTTAGGTTAGGTTAGGTTAGGTTAGGTTAGTTAGGTTAGGTTAGGTAGGTTAGGTTAGGTTAGGTTAGGTTAGGTTAGGTTAGGTTAGGTCAGGAAAAAATTTCATTTCGACCCTAAAACATCTATTTATGTATCATAGAGGCTACCTGTGAAAATTTTTTTTTGATCCGAGCTCCCGTTCCGTGTGGGCGTTAAGTAACTTTTACCATATATATATATATATATATATATATATATATATATATATATATATATATATATATATAAATATATATATATATATATATATATATATATATATATATATATATATATATATATATATATATATATATATATATATATATATATATATATATATATATATATATATATATATATATATATATATATATATATATATATATATATATATATATATATATATATATATATATATATATATATATATATATATATTATGTCCCAAAAGTAAGTGTACTGATGTCGCATTTAATTATGTATTGGACTTGCCTGAAATTACAAGTTATCTCCTTCAAAGTAAAGTATGACCCTTGCGAGGTTACACAGCGGTTCCAATGTTTCTTCCATTGTTCATAGCAGTACCGGAAGTCATTTTCCAGAAGTGTGTTTAGTTCACGTGTTACAGTATTTTTTATGTTTTCCATCGTACCAAAATGATGACCCTACAACTTCATTTTCAACTTAGGGAAGAGGTAGAAATCGCACGGAGCTAGATCTGGGCTGTATGGAGGATGTGGAAGTACTTGAATGTTTTTCTTCACCAGAAATTCCATAATTGAGAGCTCAGTGCGAGATGGGGCGTTATATATATATATATATATATAGTATATATATATATATATATATATATATATATATATATATATATATATATATATATATATATATATATATATATATATATATATATATATATATATATATATATAAACTGCTACATGAACTTACATCTAGTGTCATCTACTCAATGAATGAATTAGTTCTTAAAAATAGAATAGCATCTGCCAGGTCCTCCTTCATTTTTCCTCTTAGGTCTGATTTTATAATGCTAAGAGCAGAAAAAGCCGTTCAACGCTAACTTGCTTTGAATGTAGATCAGTAACAGCAATTGCAGCTTCTTGTACAATGTCTGGATACTTATCGATGGCCTCTTCTAATTTAAGCTTCTAAGTTATATCAATTTTTTCAACTTCTTTCAGTGCAGCAGAGAAATTTTTTAAAGTTATGGAATATTGTGTACAAGGATGAGGAAAAACCTTGACCTTTTTCTTGAACCAGTCGAAGCTTTCGACTAAACTCTTCAATATCTAGAAGCTTTTCATACTCATCTTCTGAGCTTTCTGAAAAATGACTTGAGAAGGTAGTAATGGGGATAGTTGTAGTTTCATCACTTACAATATGTTCAGATGTATTCTTTTCTTCTTGAACTTCTTGCAACCTTTTAATACAAATGGTCACGTTGCAAAGTGCAGATTTAGCTTTTTGTTGTTGATCTTCATTTAAGCTTACCCTGTAGATAGGAATTAATATAAACAGCAGCTAGTAGAATACCATTGTCAATGAGAGAAATTTCTCTTCGTACCTTGGAGTTTTTTATTTCTTCAGCATCTTAAATATAGATGGTATAAGGTTGAAGGTTGAATTCATTAGAATATAATCCAAATTGAAACATAAGGTGCTGGTTAAAAATCTTCGAAGTTTGCAATTGTATTTTGTGATGTGGAAGTCGCAAGTGAGTAAACTTGTTTGAAGCGATTGAAGTCACTCACAGAGTCACAATTCATAACTTTGTCAGCTCAAAATTTTCTGATTCCAACTCTACTATCTTGAAAGTTACTCCGACTCCGACTCCGACCTCTTGAAAATTACCGACTCCGACTCCGACTCCGACTCCACCCTCTTCAAAATTACCGACTCCGACTCCGACTCCGACTCCACCCTTTTCAAAATTACCGACTCCGACTCCGACTCCGACTCCACCCTCTTCAAAACTACCGACTCCCCGACTCCGACTCCGACTCCGACTCCACAACCCTGGTTGAGACAGGCCCTGCAACGAAGTTTTCCCTATTTAGTCAATGTTAAATCATTTAAAACATTTTCAAAATATTTCGTTCAGTATCCCGATGAGATACGTTAAGGAAAGTTGCATTTATAATTGCAACGCGAGGAAAATCGAAGCCTTATATATACTTCTTATACGCGTTATATATATATATATATATATATATATAAAGTATATATATATATATATATATATATATATATATATATATATATATATATATATATATATATATATATATATATATATATATATATATGAGTAAATGTGAAATTTTCTGACAAATAATTAAAAAACAAAATATCGTTGATATTGGAAAAAAAAGTGGTCGTTGCAGAAACATGAAACGAAGGCAGGATCCGCCATCATTATATATATATATATATATATATATATATATATATATATATATATATATATATATATATATATATATATATATATATATATATATGTAAATAAATATATATATATATATATATATATATATATATATATATATATATATATATATATATATATATATATATATATATATATATATATATATATATATATATATATATTATTATTATATATATATATATATATATTATTATATTATATCAATTTTTCAATATGTTAAATCTATATATATATATATATATATATATATTATATATTATTATATTATTATATATATATATATATATATTATTATATATATTAATATATATATATAATATATAATATATATATTATTATATATTATATATATATATATATTATATATTTTAAATTATATATATTATATATTATTATTATATATATATATAGTTATTATATATATATATATTTTTATTCCGTATATATATATATAGAATATAAGATATATTATATATATATATATTATTATATTATTATATATATATATATATTATATATATATATATATACATATTATAGCATTTGCCTACTACAGAATTGATTTAGATATCAGTCTAGTTTCATTATAGTAATAATAAAAATTAATTAAAGTTATAGATGAGGGTAATAGCCATTCAGTCTATAAAATCAATTTAAATGTTATTTATTATATATGGTACCATTAAGGAGGTTGAGATTGGTTTTGGAAGTTTAATTATTAAAAAACAATAAGTCTTAGACTAAAAGTATAATTAGTTATAAACTTAAAATAAAAATTATATTTCTTTATTCTAACCAATAAGAATTCTTAATAAGTAAACTATACTTTCATTTTTCAAAAAGG
>JABUQX010090034.1:10000-12500 GCA_015478945.1 Trachelipus rathkii
GTGTTAATGATAAAGTGGTAGTGTTAATAATTTCTGCTAATAATAATAAATATAAAATAATAATAATAATGAATAATAATATAATAATAAAATTAATAATAATAATAATAAAATATATAAATAATAATAATTAATAATATAATAAATAATAATATAAAATTATTAATGATAAAACAAGTGTTAAAGAAAATAGTGTGTTAATAATTGGTGTTAGTATTAATGTAATCGATATATTAGTGGCTAGTAATGGTAAATTGTTAATGAATGTTAGTGTTACGTTATATTTGTAATTTTGTATGGACATATGTATGTATTTGGTTAGTTGTGTGTATATGTATATATATATATATATATATATTTTTTTTTTTTTTTATATTTATATTTATTTATAAAAAATATCCCTATATATCAGTGTTATAGCACTCCTTCACCAGAGCCGATGGTGCCGTTCGCAACTGGTCGGGTGTGAGAATGTGAGCTATTCTCTTTTTCACTTCTTCGTCCAGATCGGACGTAAATTGAGTACACCCCCTCCTAGATTAGGGCTCTGCCCGTGAGCGGTGGTGTTTATATTCTGTAAAAAAAAAAAAAAAAAAAAAAAAAAAATATATATATAATACAAGAGATGCTTAAAGTTTGTTCCAAATTAAAAATAACTCACTATGAATGGGTCACTTTCAGACTCAGTCCCATCACCTTCAGTGTCTTATTGTGGGCAAGTAAGATTCGATGCAATATTAAACTTTATTTCCTCCAGTATCCTAGTCTGGCATTTTGGTACTTCCCTAATTGAACCTACGTATCAACCACTCGCGAGTTTGAAGTGGGATGCAGGGCTGGTTCCATAAGCAAATCAAAATCTTCAAAGATACTGCTGAACCTCGGTTCAAAGACATTTTCATTCCCTTTGTTTTCCTTTGGTTGTTTCGGCAAGTAGTTGACTAAGATTTTGGCATAGTTAAATTTTTTCACCTCTCGTTGCATTTCCCCGATGCTTGTCCTTGAGGAGGAGAGAGGATTATTCAATAGGACTTTTCCGCGTACCATTCTTCTCATCTGCAACAAACTATCAAGCTAGCATGCCCATTTATTTCGATGTACTCAGCAATTACCTCCTTATCACTTTCATTAAATACTGGAAGACTAGGCTTTTGCTTCATACAAATGTTGTTGATTTGTGTCATGCGACCATCAAGGTTCCTAAGCTGGTTTTTTATTGAATCATATAGGGAGTTCCAACGAGTAATACTTTTTGTTTTAAGCTTTGTTCCCAACACCTTTTTAATTCTCGCAGCAAGTTGTACTTTTTTCCTGTTTGAAAATTCCGACAAATTCCATGTGCTTTGGTAAGTGTCTTATTAAATAGATCCTTGGCACCAGAGGAGCAGCGAGGAACATTTGAAACATCCTTAGTAGCCAAGATGTTTAATGTGTAGGAAATGCAACGGCGATTAATGTGTAGGAAATGCATTGGCGATGTTTAGTTAGGCTAAGTGCATCATGTTCTTCAAGCAGATTTTCTAGCTGGAGAAGTTTTGTCTGCAGAACCTCTGTGTCACTTATTTGCACCATCTCTTCACGCATAACCAATATCTCTGCAATCAGTACCTTTTTTCTTCTTCTTCCTCACCCGTTTCTGCATGAACATCCACCCGAAAGGCTGCACAGAAAATTGCACCGTTATCTAATGTAATGCAAAAAACGAAACAAAACTGAAAAAAAAAAAAGAAGATAATTTTTAATTTTTTTTAATTAAATTTTCCATATTAATTTGGAGTTATATTTTCTTCAGCATTACGTTATTATTTCATATTGATTTTTACTGAACTTATTCTCAATGCCAAATTGTTGATGAATATCCGTAATATTGTTGGCTAGGACTATGCTGGTTTGTGACACAAATAACCCTCTACAGGCAAGGACAGTCTTCTCTCTCTTCAAAGTATTCACATTATTCCAGTGAACCGTCATGCCCAGAAAACTCCTGTTGTTCCCAGTCCAGCTGTTTGCGGTTGTGGACACATAACTGACCTTACTGATAATGTTGGTTAAATCAGCCTTCCCTATTTTACATATGATATCAAGATCCCTCGTCACTTTTCTTCAGGAGGGGAGGTGGAAATCAGATTTCAGGTATGACAGGAATTCGACAAAGAACTCAGATTCCACAATGTGAATAGGCCCAATTTTATGTAGCAGAAATCTAGAAGCAAAAAAATTTTATGAGAATTGATATTATGACAAATGAAACTTCGTATTTCAAATTCGAAAATTTTTGTATGGACTGTATTCTGTTAGTTTTTAAATCCGTTAGTTGTGACACCACTTATACTTCTAAAGCAACTCAAGAGCTCTCTTCCGTTTAAATATTTTCAACATAGATTTGAGACTAATGGTCTGACGCTTTTTGCTGGGTGTCTCACTGTCTATTATGCAGCTCTAGCCCCGCTTTGATTCTCCTTCAATTGCAGTACACAGCTTATTGTGCTTAGATGGATAA
>JABUQX010090034.1:20000-22500 GCA_015478945.1 Trachelipus rathkii
GTAATCAATGCCTACACTGTCTGATCAATCGATGATTGGGCATGGTAAAGGTATATTACAACGTGTTTCGGAAGGACGTTAAGCGTCAGCACATGTATACTACGCACGAAATAACATTAAAGATTGAGTGAACTAGAATTGGTGCGTAACTTGGCGCAACTATATGACGAGTCGGTAGAACGTGTATCACACGCAGATCTATAAACGCATAGTGTACCGTTGCAACTATCGGTATCCTTCTTTGATAAGAACGAAGCATCTAATATAATATACTATCAGGTTATGTTAGCCTGTAAATGCCTAGTTGCACTTATATCGTATTGCATCAATCGAGGGGCATTAGTAGTTTGTTCGGCAGAGGTTTTTTGATGCGCGGAGAGCACACCCTGGATAGTAGGTATTATATTAGTTAGAGTTTAGGGTAGTTATGATTAAATGTGAAGGAGCATAGGATTGAAGTAGTAGCGACCATGGGTACAGTACGATTTAGAGTGCGGCAGAGTAGATAAATAAAACTGTACAGCTTTGAGTACTTCCATAGTAAGCTAGGAATTTCATTTATAGCCCACATTTGTTCAGTCGATACGTCATGGTTTCCGTGTGAGTAAAGAGACATAGACAGTGTGGTAAGACGAGATAGAGCCGATGGTGCGGGAACTGAGTTTTATGGATGAGCTGCCATGACACGGAGTGCGGAAGAGATTAGCTAGTGGTCTGTTTTCATGAACATAGACTACTGTCATAGTCTGTTTAGTATAGTCAGGAGTGATTATCGACGGATTCAGTGTATATGTTCTGGGTATCCAGACCAGAAGCTGGTAGATCGGCTCAGAGCGGGTGAGTCGTGCTCGACACTAGTCCAAATATGAGAGATCGCACATCACGGTCGAATAAATCAAGCTTAGTCTCGGTTAAAAACTCAGTATGTGTTGACGCACCTGAATGAGACGTGCAATGTCTCATATGGCGGAGGTAAAGATTCACTAGTGTTATTGTTACGTACTGGTAGGTCAATAGCGTGAGCACGGGAGATATATTAGTATCTCGTCTAGGTATATTGTAGGCGAGGTCTAGGGATTAACAGTTAGTAGAGTATTGGTCTTCGGGTGGGACGTGAAGTGCTATTATTCAGCTCGTGGTGGGTATACTATCGTGACTAAACAATAATAATTTTTATAGTGTCACGAGTAGGATAGCGTGATTAAGCGTATCTTGTGTAGAGAATTATATTGAGATTGATATGCTGTGTAAATATCAGACGCTGGACTTACTGCTCTGACTCTGTTGGTTGGATGATCCGAGGATAATCGCGGTACCTTTGTCAGCTGTAATAATCCGTGATAACGGATGAATATATATAATATATATATACCTATATATATATATATATTTCCACTATATTTTACTACCACACTCATACTATATATTCTACTATTATATATATCTATATATATATATATATATTAGTATTATATTATATATATATAATAGTTAATCACTCACTTAATTTCATATAATTAACTCACACCATATCACCCTATATATATATATATATATAATATAATATAATATATATATATATATACTATATATATATTTATATAATAAATATTTAGTATATTATATATCAATTATCCATTAGCATATTTGTTGCTTATGCATTTATACATGCATCTATATGTTATATCATATATATATATATAAGATATATATATACATTTATATATATAATATAATAATAATCACTCTAATATATATATATATATATATATACTATATATAATATATATATATATATACTATATATATATATATTATATATAAATTATATATATATTAATATATATATATAAATATATACTATATATATATATATATTTATATATATATACATATATATATATATAATATATACATAATAAATATATATTATATATATAATATATAAATATATATATTATATTATATATATATATATATATATATATATATATATACCGGATGACCAAATTATGTAAATCGTTTAAATATGTACAGTGCTTTCTATACTATAATATTTATATATATATTTAAATAATAATATATAATATATATATATTATATATATATATACTATATATATACTTTATATATATAATATATATTATATATTATATACTATATATTATATACCTATATTATATCACGTGGAAAGACTAGCACGTAGCAGCCACCGGAGAACTATGATTACTTATATGATAGAGTATATGTTGCTGGCAGCGATCAGATGTTAGAATTTGGGGCGTTTTAATTGATAGATGTTGAGCGCAGCCAGTCGGAGTAAGCGACGAGGGTACGTGGTGATAACGTATTGGTATGAGGTGCGATAACCTGGCCTTACAGCTAAGTCATTGTATCGCCTGATTTTTATATATAATAGGGTAGATGATATGGAGCGAATAGTAGGTGATAAGATTTGAGCTCTGTCATAAATATTTCTATCTTATAAAAAGTTATTATA
>JABUQX010090034.1:27500-40000 GCA_015478945.1 Trachelipus rathkii
TCAATTGAATGCGGGTTGGTTTCTGTAAGACCATCTTGCTGGAAAAACGCATACTCACGTTCTTCCTCCGTTAGCTGCGCTATGAATGGTTGCAAAATTTCCGTTACATACACTTGCGAGTTCACGGTGTTGTTAAAGAAAATGGGGCCTACAATCCGTTTGCCTGAAACTGCACACCAAACGCCTACTTTCAAATCATGCAGAGACACCTCAAAGCGTTCCCTGGGATTATCTGTTGACCAATAGCGTGTGTTTTGAGAGTTGACGTACCCGCTAAGGTGAAACCATGCTTCGTTGGAGATTAAGTAAAGATGTGGATCCACATAACCATCTGCAACATTCCTCAGTAACCATTCGCAATAGTGATGTCGTTGTGCGTAATCCGTAGGTGTGTACGCGTTCATCAGTATTCGGAATTTTATGGTCGCATATGTAATTCTACACCAAATTTTCAGAAAAGTTCTGGAATGCAGTTTGTGTTTAGATGTTTTTGCTGTGGCGGACTAGACGTCTAGTTTGATTCCCGGTAGACCTCTAACCAACGAAGTCTCTTGCAAACACGTGCAATATTTTTGCGCCGAGAAATTTCTTTTCTGGTTTGTTTGGCGTTAGTAACCGACCTGTTGCTCGAAATTTACAAAATCCAATTTTCTGCACACACTCTTTGCCGGAACAGCTATGTTTTGGTTAAGTTTTCGATGTATACATATCAACAGTTTTAAGCGATTTAACATCCATAAATAAGTTTCAACATAAACACTTCTTTGTTGGATTGAAAGAGTTTCTTTGGAGACCTTTGTGACACCATCTTGAATTCGACTACTTGAAGGAAAGTTTGACAGATGACTTATTTCCCCGTCGAGCATTACGTGACCCCACTCGAGTGGCCGCCCTCGTGTAAGCTTTCATAACCTCAGCTATCGTAACGAATATTATAATACTATAGCTGAAGGAAGATAATCTGGCATATATAACTGTTTTGAATAGAATACAGTAAGTTATATAAACACGGGCCCCTTTATGGTTCTGGCAAAAGTTTAATAAATAAATATAATGAAATAAATATATATTATATATAGTATATATAGTAATATATAGCATATCATATTATATAAGTAGTATATAGGTGTGATTGTTGAATAGTGGACTGTATAAGTGGTATATGTGAACCTATTTAATCATATATATATGCGTTTCATAGCGTCGATGTATTTATGTGAGAGGGGATAATGTTAGGATTATGTTGTGATGCACGATAGGTTACTTTTGTGATATTAAGTATATATGGGGCGTGCATTGCTAGGCCTTAGTGGCATGAGTATGTGAGGATATGAGTTAGATCTTATACTCTCATGTTCGTTCGGGTAGTAATCAGATCAAACATACGTGCTATACGATTTGGCTTATTTTATGCTTCATATATGATCATTTAGCCTACATAGTCTGTATCTAACTGGGTTATGCTATGTACTCGTACTAGGGCGTCTGTGACATACGCAGTACACGAGTGCATTACTCTTTATATCTACTAGATATATACATTGAATTTTATATTAAATTATGATTATAAGGGACAATTATTGTATGGAGTTCGTCTTATCGACGACGCGCATCTGGACGGTATGTATGCTAGGCGACATAGAGCGTGGCGTCACGTAGCATCTACACAGGTGCTTCGTACATTTACGCTTATGACGCTAGTGTAGGTGTTAATATTCGTGAGTATGCTTCTAGCATAGTACTTACAGACTCACGACTGGCTGAGATATGTGCAGTTATATTAAGGAGTCCGTATCAGCAATTATGTAATTGCAGTTGATTCTTGCGCAGAGGGGAGGAGTTGTACGACGGAGGCGCGCGTTTGCGTGAGTGACTCGGAGGGTTGTATGCTGCAGCGAGCGACTGTATGTATGTCGTGATCTGCTGTATATCAGAGGCGAAAGTGACCATGATCGCTTTCTTCGTAGTGGCGATGTACAGATGTAGTATGCAGAGTTGATCTCGCAGCAGGTAGTCTTCTGACAATGCATGTGATAGTTCATGAAGTCTGAGGTGCTTCTGGGGCGTTGTGCGGGTAGTTACACATGTAGAGTGGGAATACGCGTGTCGTGGGATATCGCAGACCAGGTGGCAGTATTCTTGAGAGTGTAAGGTACCAGCTGAGTGCACTGTCAAGTACTAGCGTGTGCTTCATTACGTTCGTTGGCTTGTCGGATCAGTCGATGGGGATGTTGCCGTACTTTCCATAGGTCTTGGGAAGGCCACGGGATTTGGGTAGTCTAGATGCGATATGGGGATGTTAGGAGTTAGGTATTGTGACTGAAGTGGTAGATGTTCGACCGCTCGGTTTGGGCAGTGACTATTAACGTGGTGATGTCATGGGCACTATTCGCGAGACGGTTCGTTGTGATGTAGATAATTATAATATATATATATAATTAAACTTTGATATGGCTGTAGGTAAATAGAAAATAACAAATCTAAAGGCTTCGGCCAAAGATTCCTAGTCAGAGAAGAGTTCTGATCCTAAGTCGGAGCAAGGAGCAATCTCCGGAGCTGTACCCAGAGTTAAAATCTAGATACAAACATATAATAGACAGAGTAAGTGTCTTTACCTATGTACATCAACCCACAGAACCTGATTTTATGGGTTACAGGGCTATCAAGGGTGTTTGAAGAGAAAAATAAATAAAGGTATGGATTGCATAAGAGAAAAAAGATGGAAAAAGAATGAAGAAGGAATAAGAAGTCGGAGACTGAAAAGTCTCATATCGCCGACCATTTTATCGAAGCCGTTTTCAGAGCCAGAGTTGAAACCTGGCTAAAAACTTATAATATATCAAGTAAAGTGTCTTTCTCTAAGTTAACAAATTCATAGAACGGATTTTGAGGATTTCAACACCCTCATGGATATCTTAGAGCCCCATGAGACAGGTTCTGGAAGAAAAAAAAAGAAGAAATAAACGGAATGCAAGACAGAATGAGACGGAGAAAGGGCAAAGAAAGAAAAAAACAAATCAGAGACCTTGAAGGCTTATGATACAAAGCAATGAACAGGTGCAAGAGCTAGAGCCAGCGAAGGGGCGGTGCGGAGTTAGTATTTAATAGGTTAATAATCCAATAGTGTGTCATTTTACGTGTTGACGGAACCATAGAATCCAAATTTGATATTATTGCTGCGGCGTGTAGTCTGAGCATACACTGGATTAGAGCCTCAGAAGAAAAACTTGGGTGTAATCTTTCTAATTTATGTTACATCAAACCATATGTAATGCGCTGACGAAGGATAATTCCTGTAGAGTCTGAAATGGTAAGGCACGCACATGAGAGAGGGAATACACTCTTAAAATGGGATTTACCCATAAAAATGACATGAATTCATCTAATAACAAATAATTGCATAGATGATCAATATAGCACCTGTATTTTGATCAACATAACTATGATTTTTAGGACAAAGAGTTAATTTATTATACGGACTTTTTTGTTATGTTTCTTTAATTATTTTTCTTTACAATATTTCAATGCCTAACTTTATCTTTCCTTACCTAACCAGACTAATCATACTATCTTAGCACATGTACCTTATATATTACAACGTATCTCTCTCTCTCTCTCTCTCTCTCTCTCTCTCTCTCTTTCTCTCTCTCTCTCTCTCTCTCTCTCTCTCTCTCTCTCTCTCTCTCTCTCTCTCTCTCCCTACTGTTTAACACAACTAAATTTTCATAACTTCTCCAGCAGATTAGTTTTCTAAAGCACCTCTAAGCTATCGTCACCCGATTCTATGTACATGACGGATTTTCGTACTGCGCAAAAACCTCTTTTGACTCTAAGGTGTGCGGGGTAAGTAAGTCGTTTGCATCTGTATACTGATACATTCATATTTTCATATTTAATATTCAATTCTCATTTTCTTTTGTAAACATAAACTATTATATCTTTAATAAATTATTAAACGAGTGGATAATCATTTTGTTAAAAGTTTTGTTTTGTTCGTTAAGTTTTATATTGCATTTATATTTTGTTTAAAGTTTTTATCTATTTTAAAACTTTTATTGTATTTGTTTTGTTTTTTATTTATTTATCTTTAAAATTTATTTATTTATAAAATGTTTTGTTTTTATTAATTTTTTTAAAACTATTTATTAAAATATGAATTTCATTGACCATAAAGCACTAAAGGAATAGAGCAAACACCCCATCCCAGTCCCCTTCCCATCCGTTCATGCGTTATTGCTTTAATGTGATAAGTCATATTTGAAAAAAAATTGGTATAATTTTGCACGAAAATAACTAGGTTGTATAAATTTTACATAAATACAAGTTCATTTTATGAATATATATATATATATATATATATATATATATATATATATATATATATATATATATATATATTATATTATATATATATATATATATATATATATATATATATATATATATATATATATATATTAATAATATATATATATAGTATATATATATATATTATTATATATATTAAATATATCATTTTCCTACGTATCTGACAAGAGAAAAAATCTATAAGGTCGCCATATTTAACCTATATTTCATCTGTAGACAAGGCTTTTAGGGTAATCATACTAATCGTGATTAGATAGTTTTTAATTCCTTATTTCACCTCTTTTCACAGTAAAATATATTTAATTTATGCTTTTATATAATTAACATTCCAAAACAACTCGAATTATTTTATTACTCCAAAATTTAAAAAGTCGTTATAAATACAATATCATTACAATATGATCTAGGGCCAGCACACATCTAAAATTAAAGAGAAAAGGGAAACACCCTGAGTATCGACACATATTATTTTCTGTAAAACAATCATGAGCATTGTATGTGCATTTATATTTATTAGTCTATAGATATACATACGATGCTCAATAGTCAAAATTATCACTTACCGATAATGAATTATCAATTATTAATTTTGGGTAGCAACAGTGCCAATCATTTAATGTAAGGGAAACGGTGAAAAATTGTCATCACTCTTAGATATATAAACAAGTTTTTAAGGCACGGAAATGTTAATGCCTAACCTAATTAAATATGAAAAGAAAACTTATATAAAACAATTTTATATTAACAATATTACAACACACACTAAAACATCCGCCGATCACTGAAGTCAGTTACAATTGACTCAGTTTCTGGGCGATCCGCCGATCACTGAAGTCAGTTACAATTGACTCAGTTTCTAGGGCGTGAGATAGAACACTAATTAGATTGACTCAATGTAAGTCACGGGAGGTGACTAGTGACTTTATATATATATAATATATTATATATATATCTATTATATATATACTATATATATATATATATATATATATATATATACTATATATATATATATATATATATATATATAATTAAACATTGAAATATAATTTTTAATAAAATTATTTAAGTAACGTGTTAGCATTTGTAATAAATGTTTTAAAATGAAAACTTTTTATATTTTTCTGTTAATTCGATGTTCCATATGCGATTTTATACAATGAACTTATTTGGTATGTTCATGCAAAGAACATATTTTCATGTAAAATTTATATAATGAAATTATTTTCATATTAGGTTAAAACAATATGTGAATTCCAATATGACTGAAAACAGTAAAGCAATTCCGCATGAATGGCAGGGAGGGGGATTGGATGAGGTTTTTTCGTTACTGCTTACTGCTTTAGGGTCATAAAGTACATACTTTTAATAAAAATAGAATAAATTTCTTAGTAAAAACAAAATGATTTTAATAGATTTTATGTTTTCATAAATTGAACTTATTTTTTTGTAATGTTAATACAATGTAGTTATGTTCATGCAAAGTTTATACAAATTTTTTTAAATATGACTTAAAACAATAAATCAGTAGCACATGGACGGATGGTAGGGGATTACGATGGGTTGTTTGCGCTACTGCCTAACTGCTTTACTGCTTTAAGGTCAATAAAGCACATATTTTTAATAAAATAATTTTTTTTAGTAAAAACATAAAATATTTTATAGATAAATAAATAAAAAAATGAAAAGTTAAACAAAATGTAAATGTAAACTGAAAGTTTTAAAATAAAAGAAACTTTAAACAAAATTTAAAGGTTTAATCATGTATAAAAATATAATAGTTTATATTTACAAAAGAAAATGAGATTTGAATATTAAATGTGAAAATATAAATGTAACTGCATACAGACGCAAGGGAGTTACTTACTGAACACACGTTAAATTTGAAACAGGATTTTGAACAATAAAAGAATCCGTCATGAGCATAGAATCAGGTGACAATAGTTTAGAAGTGCTTGGGAAAAAGAATATGCAAGAGAAGTTAAGAAACGTTAGTTGTGTTAAACAGTATGTAGAGAGAGAGAGAGAGAGAGAGAGAGAGAGAGAGAGAGAGAGAGAGAGAGAGAGAGAGAGAGAGAGAGAGAGAGAGAGAGAGAGAGAGAGAGAGAGAGAGAGAGCGAAGAGAGAGAGAGAGCTGAGGGGAGAGAGAGCAGAGAGAGAGAGAGAGAGAGAGGAGAGAGAAGCAAACACAGAGAGATAGTAGTAATAAGACATGTAGGGAAGATGTCCGGGCACGTGAGCAGAGTCAGGAGAAGAAAGTGAGCGAGAGGAGATAAAGAGAGGAGTGAGAGAGAGGAGAGAGAGAAGAAGAGAGAGAGAGAGAGAGGGAGAGAGAGAGAGAGAGAGAGAGAGAGAGAGAGAGAGAGAGAGGAGAGAGAGAGAGGAGAGAGAGAGACGTTGCAATTAATAATGTAGATATGCTAAGAAAGTATGCTTATTCTGGTAGGTAAGGAAAGGCTAACGTTAGGCATTGTAGTATGAAAGATTGGCGTAAAGAAAAATAGTTAAAGAGATATAAGGAAAGAGGGCGTATAGTAAATTAGTAAAATGATCAAATATAATTTATAATAACCGCCTCCGAAGCAATACAGTACTATAATCTAGAACAAAATACAATAACTTTGATGCCAAAGTAGCGCAGTATAAATTTTTCTGCGAAACCAGCGTAAAATATCAAAATATAATAAATATTAAAAATTCATAACTTTAATGCCAAAGCAGCTTAAAACATAAAATGATACAAAATATAACAACTTTGCTGCCGAAGCACCTCAGTATAAATTTTACTGCCAAAGCAGCATAAAATATAAAATATAATAATTTTGCTGCCGAAGCAGCGTTTAATAATTAGCTTTTCTAAGAGTTGCACATCGAGCGTAAACATATAAAATTGGTACAAATGAAAAGCGATAGTAAAGATGTTACGAGCACATGAACACTTAACCTTACAAATTTACAGAAATAAAAATTTAGTGACAATTTACAATTCTGTAACATTATTACAAATATAAAATGCAAATCACAGTTTAGTTTATAATATAAAGAAATTTAACAACTTTATTAAAAAATATAAAAGAGAATGAGATGAAGAAGTGAGTTTAAACTTTTTCCGCTGCCCTATATCGACTGTGCTACCTTCTTCCTTTACATTTTGTGTTAGCAATATTTAATTTTTTAGATTCTGAACTTGATCCTATGCATATATATATATATATATATATATATATATATATATATATTTATATAATTATTGTTATGTAATGATAGATAATTATCTGTAATATATATTAATGGTTAGTATGATTAGGTATAATTATATAGTATTTAATATATTAGCTATAGCTTATATAAGTTAATACTAGGTATATAGTATATAAAGGTTATAGGTAATATAATGTATATATATAACTACTATCATTATTTATACTTATATATTATATATTATATATAGTATTATTATTAATATATATATTTATATAATAATTTATAATATATCAATATATAGTATATAGTATTCTAATAATTTATTATATAATATATATATAATATATATATATATATATATATATATATTTCAATAATTAATAATATAAAGCATGTAAATTAAAAATAAGATTTTTATACACTTTCAATTATATACACAAAAATGAAATATTAATAATACAATTCTTATCAGTTTGTGATACCAATCTTGAAATAAGTTCTATATTTGAGCGTCTCTTTACAATTGCCATGTCAGTCGTGAGGACTAAGTAATCGACTTTCATTCGAGAGGAGCTTGGTTCAATTAAAACATAGGAACATCTTGTTGTGTATGTATTATCATGGAAAGACAATAGTTTCCATCATGGTTGCCAACATAAATTCAAATGATTGAAATATTTGAAAAGAAAAGTGTTCACGAACTAATTTCTCCACCTGCACATAGTTTGCTCGAGTGTAATATTTAAAGCTTGAACTAAATTAAAATATTTAAATAACTAGAGCAAAAATTATTTAGAGATACTAAAGTATACTAAATAATATATATAGTATATATATAATATATATATTATATATATAGTATTATATATAGTATATATATATATTATATATATATAATATATAATAATATATAATATATATATAGTATATATATAATTATATATATATTATATATATATATATATATATATTATTATATATATATATAATTATATAGTATAATATTATATATATATAGTGGTGAGGTATATATATATATATAGTATATATATGATATATCTGAATATATATATAATGATATATAGATACTAATTTAGTATAACCGTCATATGTATCTTAAAACTATTAATGCTAACAGTAAAAGACGGAATACATGTGGGTGGAAGCTGGTTCCAATTTTAGTCGCGGATACTGTAGTACAGAAAAAAAAAAAATAAAAGAATAAAATAAAGAAAATCTCTTAAATGTTACGATTTTTAGTCAGCGATATGGAATACATTTTTGGAATCCTGGTGAAAATTTTCCAACATAGGAAAAATGCTGTGGTAGGTAGAGCGGCACACTAGGGGGGCTCGAGCGCGACGGGGAACATAGGGGGGATGTTTCCATATACCCCGTAAGGGGAGGGGCGGGAAGGATACCCCGCGAACACCCAAATAACAAAGAGCGGGGGTTCCGAAGACCCTCCCCGGAGGGGGGGAGAATAATCCCTACCCCGTAGTTCCCGGAAAGGCCGAGAGTACAGCCGACCTCCTGCCCATTGGAGGGCGGTTATACCCTTGGTATGTCTTTAGTAAAAAGAAAAAAAGCCAAGACATTTAGATAGAGTCTTTTATTTTATAGCGGAGAACCAATAAAATGGTCTCTAAATAGCCTTTTACCATCTAAATAGGCTTTTAATCATATTACTATAATATTAACAATAATTTTTTTTATTTTTTTATTTTTTTAACATTTTCCTATGTTGAAATTTTACAAGGATTCCAAAAAGTATTCCTTTTCGCTTTAGCTATTGTAGTTTTTTTTTTTTTTTTTTTTTTTTTTTTTTTTTTTTATTTTGTGTTTTTTTTCATTTTCCGTACTAAAATTGGATCCAGCATTCCACCAATGTATTCTGTTTTACTGTAGCATTAATAGTTTTTAAAGATACATATGACGGTTATACTAAACGCTGACCATTATATATATATATATATATATCTAATATATATTAAATATATATATATATGATATATATATATATTATACTATATATAATTAATATATATTTAATATATATATATATATATATATATATATATATATAGAGAGAGAGAGAGTGTGTCTGTCCGCTCAGCAACAACAACAAAAATACGCTCATGTTCAAATGGACATGCACCTATGTAAGCGCATACATAACTATAGGCACTAATGTACGTAAATATGTTCACACCTGTTCGTATAAAGCGTTTGCACAGTTGTCCGTCCCCTGTGTTTGTCATTACTACTAGCAATAATAATACTAATAATAATATATTTATTTTTTCAGGCTACATTTCCTCCTCGTAAGTAAAAATTTGATAGATTTAATTTATTTCGAAATAAGAGTCATTAAATTCGGTGCCGTGCTGTGCGGTGCAGTGCAGTACAGTGCGTAATATTCAGATACTTTCTTACACTACAAAAGGTTTTGGGATCATTAGGGACTGAGTGTTTCAGGTGTGAGGTAGGGAGAGAAGAGTTTGGAGGTAAGGTTATTTATTACTTTGCAATCGATTTTAAAATAATAGAAATTCGGTTTATATTCAGAAAAAGTTTCAGTTGGAACTTATTACTAAGCTCAGTGATCACGTATTTCAAACCTGTAGTGGATAATCATTTGGAACTAGCTGCAACTCCATATAAAAATGATAAACATTGCGTTACATAAAAATTATTTCTTCCTTACAACAGCATTTTTCATTAAGTAACGCCATCTTTTGAGAGAAACGAGATCTCCATCAACCTTGTCTGACACCATCTATTGCCACAAACTGGCATTAAAATCTTCCTCAATTTTAAGATTCGAGATATTAAAATTTCAAAACATTCCAACACTCTTTTCACTAAACCTGAAAATATATGGATAAAATTCCTTTAAAATTAAATTTAAGTGAAAATTAATGTGTTTTTGTCAAGAAAAGAACTTCATTTCTTAAAACTTTAATATTTTTTATTAGGTTTCTTTGTTATTTTATTATACATGTAATAATGTAAATATTTCTCCATTGCAATGATCTCTTAAGGGAATACGAAGGAATGCTTTTACGTTGATTCTCAGTTCTAACTTGCTGTGGTTCCTCCCTAACTATCATTAAATACCAAATTACAATAATAGGCCTGGCGTCAGACTAGAAAAATAGTTCGACTTCGAAAATAATTCCAGGAAATCTGACAATTAATTTGTCGATTTATTTGTCTTCTTTTCTGAACATACTAAGTTCTCTACTACTCTCTCTCTCTCTCTCTCTCTCTCTATATATATATATATATATATATATATATATTATATATATAATATATATACGGTATATATATAGTTATAGGAATAATATATAATAGTTTATTTATTATATATATATATATATATATATATATATATATATTAATATATATATATATATATATATATATATATTATATATATATATATATATATATATATATATATATATATATATATATATATATAGATATATATATATTCTATAAATAGTAAATATATTTATATATTATATATATATATATGTAATATATATTATATATATACTATATATATATATAATATATATTATATATATAAATTATATATATATATATATATATATAATAGTATATACTATATATATATATATATATAATATAAATATATTATATATACTCTCACTTATATAGTTATACTAATTATAATATATATATATATATATATACTATATATAATATATATATATATATAATATATATATATAGTACTATATATATATAATATTATATATATATATATATATATATATATATATTATATATATAGCGAGTTCTTTGGCCTTTTCAAATTGAAGTTGAAAGTTTCCAGGATGCGCTTTGCATCCCACTATCCACTTTCCCCAACCACCACCATCAGAAAGTGGCTTATCTAAAAAGTTATGCTCTTGAACTTCGAAGACATAATTTCTAATACTCAAAATTTATATGAGGTAAATTATGCTTCAAAAATAAAAGTTTATCTGCCTTCTCACCCAGAAGTCACATACGCTTCTCATCGAAAATGAGATTAGCTGAGCTAAATAATGTTCCCTTTCAACACTGCTCGAAGGGCAACTAAGATAAATACTAGCAATTTTCAATAAAGTTGGATATTCTTTTCCTTTTTCTTTCCACCACTTCATACTGTTTTTCCTTCTCTCTCAACCTCTTTTCTTTATGATATTTTTCTATTTCTGTCACTGATTCATTATCAGTCACATCTTCATCATAACTACTGGAGGCAAGAATTATGCTAATTTTCTCCTTTAATGATTTACTTGCACCACTTGGCGATGGCGATCCTCCCATTTTTTCTCTTTCTTTGTGGCTCCTCGATGAGACCTTTTTCTCATAAGTAAATTTTTTGCAAAGTTTAACAATGAATAATTTTACTTGTTCCGTTATTTGGCGAGAAGAAAAAAACATCCCTTTATATCTAGGGTCAAGATAGGTTGCAATACTGTACATAACATCTGTTTCAATTCCCATAAATCTACTGTTAATTTCATCTTTTATAATTTCAGTCATAATATTTATAACTTCTCTTTGCACTTCGGAGCATTAATCAGAGGAGGATGAGGGTTCATTTTCATGAGAAATCTTTGTAGCAAAATGTGATGCAAGATTAGTTTTAAGGCTCACTATGTGAAGTATGATGTCACCAATAATTGAAGTCGATTCACTGAATTTCTTTGTCATGTCTTAAAAAGTCTCCAAAATTTTTACACAGTTTGATAACATTGCCCACTCCCTATTACTAAGCAAAGGAATTTTTGCTGTGTTAGCAGCACATAACCAAAGACCTTCTTTTAATTCATTGGTCCTTTTCAGCATATGCAATGTACTATTCCACCGTGTAGAAATATCATGAACAACCCCTAATATTG
>JABUQX010090035.1:7500-10000 GCA_015478945.1 Trachelipus rathkii
CATCGGTGCGGTATACCCTTGGGGTATTTTTTAGTAAAAAAAGCAAAATTTAATTGAAAGTTCATTTATTTTAACGAGTAACCACAAAAGGTCTCTAAATAGGCTCTAATCATATGTTACTACAACTGTTATCAGTAGTTTTTATTTTGTTCTTCGTTTTTAAATTTTCCTATCTAAAATTTTACCAGGATTCCAAAATGTATTCCGCTGTAGCTATTTTAGTTTTTGAGATATTTTTATTTTATTTTTTTTAATTTTTTTTTTATTTATTTTTATTTTTTTATTTTTTTTTTACATTTTCCGCACTAAAATTGGACCTGCATTCCAGCAATGTATTCCTTTTCCCTGTAGCTATTGTAGTTTATTTTGAGATATGAGAATGGAATTGAAGAAATTTTTGCTGTTAATGAAATACATCTTTCCCATATATATATATATATATATATATATATATATATATATATATATATATATATATGAAAATTATAGTTGATTTATGTGAACATATAAAGATTTATATATTGAGTATATATATATATATATATATATATATATATATATATATATATATATATATATATATATTATATATATATATATATATATATATATATATATATATATATTATATATATATATATATATATATAATATATATATATATATATTTTTTTTTATTTATATATATATTTCTTATATATATATATATATATATATATATATATATATATATATATATATATATATATATATATATATATATATATATATATATATTTAAAGAAATGAATAATAAAATTCGAAAACCGAAACAAGTACCTCACAATCTTGATAATGATAAACAAATAAAATTTTACTGTTTTCCATCTTAACTTTGTTTTTTTGTTTTTTTTATTTTTTTTTTTTTATTTAAAAGTTTCTCTTGACACTTTTTTTCGATTTTGCCAAAAGTGTAAGAAAAGGAAAAATGTGACGTCACATATTTAAGGAGACAAGTTGCGTCGTTTGAGCATCATTTCTGCTTCATTTTGGGTGTCATTTTATCATCTATTCATTGCCCACGTAGCTTGATTTGTTTAAATTTTATCACACACAATTTCAAATCAGGAATTCTCTCACTCCCATTTTGACAGAAATTTCTCTTCCCTCCAACTAACTTTACTCCATTTTCAGGGAAATCTCTCTCTCTCTCTCTCTCTCTCTCTCTCTCTCTCTCTCTCTCTCTCTCTCTCTCTCTCTCTCTCTCTCTCTCTCTCTCTCTCTCTCTCTCTCGTATCAATCTCTTTCTCTTCTATCACTCTCTCTCTCTCTCTCTCTCTCTCTCTCTCTCTCTCTCTCTCTCTCTCTCTCTCTCTCTCTCTCTCTCTCTCTCTCTCTCTCTCTCTCTCTCTCTTTCTTTCTTTCTTTCTCTCTCTCTCTGTTATACTATCCCTCTTCAATTATCTTTCGTTTTTGAGAAGAATAAAATTAATTTTATATTTGGAAAGACAATACACTGATATCATCATTCTTCCATTCCTTTATATATATATATATATATATATATATATATATATATATATATATATATAAATAAGGTATATATATATATATATATATATATATATATATATATATATATATATATATATATATATATATCCTAACTTGAACAAACGGGAAGAAAATAAATGATATATCGTTAACAGCGATTTTAAATACCAAAAATAGATGCTATTTAATATATATGAAAAATTTTTATTCGTTCTCTCATAACAGCAAAATGCTTGAAAACTTTCTCCGTTTATATTGTGTAACTATGATAAACATTCATTATAGCCAGATATGTTAGTCATTCTACCCCAGTAAAATCGAGAAAGTGATTTTGAGTTTTTCCAGGGTAAAGAAATATTGTTTTGGAGTTCACTTTGTGAGTAAGATAGATGCTAAAATTCTTAACTATTCAAATGTGACTGTATAGTTAAGTTTATTTACAAAATTCGTTAAAATATTAATAGATATCAATGGAGTTATTTAAGTAAGATTGGTAAGTATGGATCTGTGGCTCACGTATTTTCTCTCTAACTGGTTTGTAAAATCATCAAGAAAGGGAATTGCAACTGCTTTATTACTTTCCGTATTACGTTGATTCTGACGCGCGGCATTACTAATTGTCGGTTATCTGCCTCCAGCATATCCATATGCATATTGATTGCATTGATACGAACACATTTCTTAAAAGTCAAATAAAACTGTGTAGAGTCAAATTTAAACTATAGTAATAAAAGAGCTTCACACCTTTGAAAATATTAATAAAAAAAGTTTAAATTTATGTAAACTAGCGTAACTTAACATAACCTAACTTAACGTATTATAACCTTACTTAAGGTAATTTATTTTTATATTTATAATTTATTTCACTTTGCATTGCTTAAAAAGAAAACGTGCTTCTGTCACCATGCGCTCTCTTGTACATTTTGTTCGATAACGTAAGCTATAAAAAAAAAATTTGACTTAAGCT
>JABUQX010090035.1:15000-24514 GCA_015478945.1 Trachelipus rathkii
ATTAATACGTCAGCCAAGAGAGATATCACCTAATACAACTTTGTTAACATTTAAATAAAGATGTGGGTTAAAGATATAAGTACAAATGTGTTCAAATGGAATAATTTAGGGGGAGTGTTACGTGAGAGAAGATATGTATTTTGTTAATAATAATATGTTAGAAAGTGATAATTGCGCAATCAGGACTAATTTTTAGTTTCTGTCGCTGGACGTGAAAGATATTGAATGTGAATGAATAAAGAGTAAATAAAATGATTGATATCGATAAGTGAAATAAATAATCGATATTTATATAAGTATACTGGTTGAAATCAACTATAGTTAACCGATAGTAAAGTATTGTGTTGTGTGTACTGATGTCACAATTGGTTTGAATGACTATCGAAGTACTTATGCAAGCACGGGATTAAATGTGGTGAGACATAAAGGTTTGGTTTTTTGCAACCGTTGTACCAAAGTGCGGTCATATGCTACGATTAATCTCGGGTTATGAGTTTATTGTCTAGCATATTGTCTTAGGTTCAATTACAGTAAGAGATACAGAAAGATTGTAAATTTGGTTATAGGAAGATGGATTAGTTAATAGTTGAAATACTGTGGATATTAATGTGCGCAATGACTAACATGCTTAAGGAACTCTGTTAAGAAATGATTGGGCATTATTGGATTGGGTGTAGCTATGAGATGAAGAGAAAGTTTGGTGTTATATTATTATTTTATTTATTTTATTGTAGTATTGTGTGGTGTTATTCGTAGAAGTTAGATGTGTTATATGTTTTGTATTGAATACTTCCTCTTAGGATACTATGGTGAGGTAGAGTATGTAGATTGTGATAATATGTTTGAGAATCATTTATTGGAATGTGCTCAGGCCTCTCCTTCGTTGTTCTGGTTGGATCAATTTGATAATTATTCGTTTTTCATATTTTTCTGCAGACATGCTATGCACGCGGAATGAATTTTCATATAAATTAAAGTGCTTAAGTCATATTGGTGTGGATGTTAGGTGCTGGTGGGCTAGTCATAACTGTCATTTTTCTTTATTGTGCGTCCGCGGATATGTCTGTATGTTTTAGGATCTTTAATTATTCTGGCTGATGCTCGGAGATAGTGTGTATCGTCTTACTATATAATATATACAGTCTGGGTAAAAAGTGTAGTGGATGATGATTGATTATTAATATTATATATATATATATTATTATATCTCATTTTTTTATTTAAATGAGATATTTGTGAGTGTCTCCTAAGAAGTAATATTTAAACTATTAGAAAATGGTTAAAAGAAGTGAATGAATAAGTATCATGTATTTTAAAGCTCAATATCGGTTGTATGAGTGTTGTGTTACCATATATATATATATGACTACTCTGAACTAATAAGTAGTGATGTAATATATCGATTTTTAATGTGGGTTGCTTATATACTTTTGAGTTTTTAGGTGGCCCAGATCATATCCTATATAATTTATAAATTTTGTGTATATACTTAAAGACAGGGTTGCGGGAAACTGTAGGGACTAGTAAGCTCGAATGCTAATCGCTGCTCAACGGAATGTATAGTTCGCATAATCCTTGTCGAGCCTATTATGACAAAACATGGTGTGTGTGAAAAATAGATATATTATAATATATTTATATCTAGGATCAGAAAAATAAGTGGTAACTTTTTAACATAAATAATAAGAAATGTGTTGAGAACTATAGGACGAATCATTATGCAAATTTATTCTAGCGTTATTTTGCTTTGTGGTAGAGATGATTTATTAGGAGATATTTATATGTCTTATCATTTCTGAACACAATGGATATGGGTGGGCACACTACCTGTGTGATTTGAGAGATCGTAGTTGAGTCCATAGGTCAAGAGGCACTATAGTTCATAATATGCCGCAGCACTGTTTTTAACTCATATTTTATGATCGTATGTATAACTAATTATGTGATTTAACTCACTTTTACTCATCACTGAAATATATATAATACATTATCATTTGTTTCTATAAGATCGGTCTAATATTCTTTACACGTGTTAAGAAATAAGTCTATTGTTAAATTTCTTATATTTGTACTACTATTCTTATGGATATATGCGTGTGGTGTTTACTATGATCTCACTACTGTGACTAAAATTGTACTTAAGACTATGAATATACCTTTCCTATTGAATCAGTATACTTGTATCTTCATTTTCTCGGATGAGGCCTTAAACATTTTTGTGTGTGTCGTTCTAGGTTGAGTGATGCTATCGGCCAAATTTTTGATCATTCTTCTCTAAGTGGGGATGTTGATGTGATTATATGATGTTACTTGATATAGAATTTATTATACAGAAGCTTGGCAAAACTATCCGATGTAGAGTATAGTACAGCATTTTTTAACAATATTGCATGTTTAACAAAAAAGTTGCCACCTTTAAATAAAGACGGTGATATACTCAGTAAGTAGCTATAGTATACGTATCGGAGATTGCGCTGATAAATATACATCCAATTTTCGTGCGTCGTCTTCGATAAGTATGAACATTGAGTCAGTTCATTATAATTCACATGATCTGAATTCGATGTTCACATTTGTTGTGTTGTCTACTATGTAATAAAGATATATTTTGGTTAAGAATGTCACATCTTTTACGTATATATTCTATTAAGTGATATAATATTCTCTATTTTTCAAATGATAATCAAGAGACAATATCTCATCTCACCTTCAAAAAAAATGAGATGACAAGAGACGACTTAAGCATAACATCCTGTAGATGCGCAAAGAAGCGGATCGCGGCATTCGAAATCGCCGGGATCGTTAATAATGTGCTGGACATGAGGATATGACGATTATTGTCCATCGTGCAGGTCACTAGTATTCGATAAGCAAGTTTGATTGACAAGTGAATAAGAATTTCGGAAGCTATAATTGAATATGTTACTAAAGGAGTAATGAAATTATAAAACATATTTAAATATATTATTATTATCTCCTTCTCTTGAACTTTTTTAATAAATAATAATTATTATTTACTACATACAAATTTTTTGCTCATCAAAATATGAGATATATACTATGATGAGTTAAATTATTTATATTACTATATTATATAATATATACCTATATTAAATATATATATATATAATTATATATCTATATTATAAATATAGTACATCGTCGCAAAAATAACGCACCACTATGTTAAATGTCACTCGCAGGAGGGAAGCCATACCATGAAAATCCACACAAACTAGAGACAGCATCAGTGTACTAATGATCATAGCTCCACTCGCAGAGATTCGTGCTGCAGTATTGGGGCGTCATGGATCATTTTTAAGTGTAAAGAAAATCTTACGGTACAACTAGAACCTGGGAGAGGTGGGGTAGTTGTATGATCGGGTGGTATACATTGAGCCGTTGATGATCATTACATCACGTCACGAAGGCTTCGATAACATGGAGAAGATAGTGGCTCAATGCAAGAGGTAGTACGTCTGAGAAACATCACACTCGTAAGGATACAATATCTGTGGGCAAAGGGCACTCTGGTGAGAAAGGTTCGTGTGCTTAGCGACCACAATGCATTTTTTGCAGCGGCGGTGTGTGCTTCATTACTACACTATCTGGTATTTCATGGAATATACGAACTCTGATTTGCTACGCACAAGTGGCGAGTGTAAAAGGTAATGAGTTCAGATCGACAATTCACCCACACGTTGTGAATAGTATCTAATCTATATTATCCGGTCTTAGGCGTTGTCATTCAACGAAGCGCCACACAACGGAGACATCTCGATAGCTGGCGGAGGTACACGCACAAATGGTGAGTTCTGACACATAAGTGCTGCCGAGCTTTGCGAACATATTGTAGATCCTCTAGTGGAGGGTTCTGACAATGAAGGGCAGTACCGCACACGAGATATGAGGCACAATGAAGAGATAGATAAATAGGCATTTTGCAGACGATAAGATACGTCCATTTGTGAGTTACAGAGATCAGACTAGAAGAGTGAGGCAAATAGGTGCACTACCGCTTTGTACTGCTAGAAGTGAGTCGATAGAAAGTGGTGGTTGCATATAGAGTCATCGGAGAAGAGGCGTGTCTTAAGAGTCTCTTCGTTGCATATACCCGTATACGGTAGATAAGTGGAGTCGCGTGCTCAGTGTAGACAATGTGCTGCAGGTGCGCCCCGTTTGGAGTCTGTCCGGCTATGGTCTCGGTTGAGACATCTTTCTTTTCGGGGCTAAAGAGTTGCAACATTTGATGGAGGCATCTTACAGCCGTAAGGTATATCAGATTCTAACATATGTCCGTGCCATGATGCCCCTATTATCATGATCTTTGCATCCTAATTGCATGACAATGCAAGACACACAAGGCCAGATGTGTAACCGAATACCTAACGACGGTTTAAATCTCCTCTCCTCTCCTGTCGTCTCCTCTTCCTCCTCTCATCCCTGTGTAAAACTGTTATATCGAAAAATCTCCATTTTTTCCATAATTCCCGAAGGCTACTTAATAGTAGTGGAATCATCTTGCAAAAATCTTGTACCTTCTTTCTGATCGTATCCCTCTGCTCTTCTCAATCACATTAGGTAATTTTTGCTGTGGCGCTGGGGCGGCTGGGCCTTAGACATTTTTGAAGCCTTGCGACTAGGTTTTGCATAAAGTTTTAATTTTCTAGACTTACACTTTCGGTATTTATGCATCATCTTCTCTTCCTTTTTTTACACACTTATTTCGCGGGCGTTTCTTATTGCAGCTACTGTATAGATGGGGGTTCACATGATCCCAATACAACAAGTAAATAAATGCTTCTGTGAGTCAAGTTCTATCCTTCATTTATTGTTTCCATGAATGATTTTTTTACCTGTCATATTCTCCTATCTACTCTTATGCCGAGACTTCCTTTTGAAAAGCAACCTTCAAATATCTGATCATAGAGAGAATGACTGGAGCAACTAATATCTGATCTTCTCTCGCATCTTTTGTTGGGGCAAAGATGGCGTGGTTGTTTTCAATCCTCAAAAATCAGTTTCTTTTCTCCATTCTGCTAATCATATTTTCTTTAGGCATTTTGATATATAAACAGTTCAGTTCTTAGTAATTCTGATTTATGTTAATGTAGCCATTCTTCTAATATTAACATTTTCTCTCTCTCTCTCTCTCTCATCTCTCTCTCTCTTCTTCTCTCTCTCTAACTAAAAATAAACAAGCTTTAAGATAGGTTGGGTTTCTGAAGCACCTTCAATCCAATTTCTTCACACACCTAGTTACTTTGTATTGTACCTCCCTATAGCATACGGTACTCATCGGTAGAGCGACAGAGTCGAATGGGCAAGGGCCACGGGTTTTCGATCCATAGTGTTTGGATCCTACTGGTTATGTTAACCGCAAATTACCTGAGCAGAATGATTCCTCGCTGTGGAATAGGGGCGGTTGCCGTGAGGGCTGTGAACTTTTTTTTTAGAATATTAGGAACAAATATGTGAGTATGGGGAGTTCAAAACATTTTGCTTTCCTTTCAGGTTCAAATCTATAGTTTCCCCCTCTCCACTTCTCGTTCTGAACTTTATTAATAATGGTAGTGTCCCTCATTGAGGAGATAGAGTGGCTCGTTTCTGTGCAGGTTTCCTAATTTTCTCATTCTACTCTCTACAGATCATAACTAAGCCGATAGTGCTGATTCTTATATACCGTCTCTCTCTCTCTCTCTCTTCGTCTCTCTCTTCTCTCTTTCTTCTCTCTTCTCTCTCTCGCTCTCCTCTCTGTCTCTCTCTCTCTCTCTCTTTTTCAGTTTTTCCTAACTTCTTTGACTTGTTAGACTTCTTTCATAATTTAATTTTGAATATGAAATTAATTTTATTTCATTAAAGATTTTCGGGTGGAAACTTGCCTATCTAGTCTCTCAACCTTTTTTACACCGTTTTATGATATATATATATATATATATATATATCTATATATTATATATATTATATATAATTATATATATATATTATATATATATATAATATTATATTATATATATATATAATATATATATAATATTTATATATATATTATAATAATTATATATAATCTATATATTATATATATATTATTATATATATATATATACGGTATATAAGCTTGTTATTTGATCGATCAATTTTATTGCAAACTAGTTTTCAAATTTTATTTTTATTTTTTTTTGAGGAATGATGTAATAGTATATATCCGATGGGGGAGTATGCAGGAACTTTCCTTTAAACCCTTCCCTGCTATCTATAAGAAATGAGATTATTTCATATTTTATAATATATATATAATATATTATATATATATATATATATATATTATTTATATATATATATATTTATTATATATTATATATATATTTATATATATATTATATTATATTTATAATAATATATATATATATATATATACTAGTTAATATATATATATATATAATTATATATATATAATATAATATATAATATATATAATATATATATTATTTTATTTATTTATTGAATTATTAATGAAATTTCATAAAAGAAAATTGTTTTAAAAAAGCTGGGGAGGACAAGGTTTTTGTTTTGTTATTATAAGTTTAGTTAAGGACTAATCAAGTTCTTAACTAAACCAAATTTAACAAACTCATCGTAACAAGGATTGCTTTCCTCGCACTACGTGATCGTACGTTTCAACCTAGTGCTATCGCTATCGTTCTCTTGGAGTCAGCGGAAACAACATAAGTAGCATAGTAAAACAACACACCCAAACACACACACAACACACACACTTATATTATTATATATATATTATATTATATATAATATATATATATTATATTATATTATATATTATTAATATTATATATACTATATATATATATATATATAATATATATATATATATATATTATATAATATAGAGTTTAATTACTTTATATATAATATATATATATATATATATATATATATATTATTATTATATATATATTATATATATAATAATATTATATATATATATATGTTTATAGTTTTAATGTCCTTCTTCTCTTTTTTCATTTTTTTTTTCCGAGATTACGGAATGTTAAAGAACATTCACGTGTTTCTTTTATGGGCACGAAATATTTTCAAACTTTCATTATTTACTTATTAATTTTTAATACATAATATTTCGTATTTTTTTTTAACTCATAAATTTTTTTATCTTCTTTATTATCTCGAATTAAATTATTGTTAATCTTGTTACGTAGTACTCTTAAGAAGGTTAAAGTGCCAGAAAGATTTGGTGCACAACTTAAGGTTTTCTCAATTTTCTTATTGATTTTTTACTATTCAGTCATTAGCTTCATTTAATTCTCTCTCTCTCTCTCTCTCTCCTCTTCTTCTCTCTCTCTCTCTTTTTCTCTCTCTCTCTCTCTCTCTTAACCATACTGGTAAGTTACTCAGAGAACTATTACACAGTTACAGGCGATATATGTTAAAACAAATATTATATATATATATTATATTATATTATTATATATATATATAATACTTATATATAATATATATATATATATGTATATATATATATTATATTTATATATATATATAATATATATATATATATTTATACTATATATAATGTATATATATATATTAATATATATATGGCCAGCTCGAAAGCTCGTGCATGTACTAAAAACTTGACAGCTACCAGGAAAATAATAAATATTATATATATATATTACTACTTATATAATTAATATATTAATATATAAATCTCACTATAATAGTTTAATTTTTTAAAAATTAGTAAAAAAATTTATTTTTTATGTTGATTAAAAAAATATATATATATTTACTATATAGAATTTTGTTAGCGCCACTAGGGGGTTAAAAAATTTGAGATATTGTTGTAATTAATGAATGAATGGTAATAATGAAACCACAAACGAACACAAAATTTTTAAATCAACGGGAAAAATCGTTGATTTCGATCTTCAAATATTTTTGAAGGAAATGTTTTCAATTCTTTAATCTAGTTAAAAATTTAACGAAATCCATTGAATTCCACCAATAAAATGCTGACTCACAACATTGTTTTAACATACGGGAATTATCTGCCCTACCCCGGACCGTGAGTGGTGGTGATATATATATATATAGCTTCACACCATAATAAACTATAAAAAAAATTTAAATAAAGAATGTGTAGTAGTATAGTAGTAGTAGTAGTAGTAGTAAGTATAGTAGTAGTAGTAGAAGTTTTATTATTATAAACATGAATTTGAAGACTTCATAACTTTCTTCATTTTTACTTTTTCCTTTTCACTTTTTTCTTTCTTTCAGCTCATTTTAAACGTTTTCTTGTACAGTTTTCAATGAAAAATAGGAAGTAATTTATTGAAATGGTGAACAGGAGTTTGGGATTAATATAATTAAAAAGTCTATGTCTTTTATTATATATATTATATAATATATATATATAAATATATATATAAATAATATATATATATATATATTATATATATATATTATATATATTATAATATATTATATTATATATATTATATATATTACCCAGTAATATTTTTAATTGGATTTAACGCCCTTACCTCTGTAAGAATCTGTAAAATATTGAAGAAGTTTTTTCTCTTTTTTTGTCCTTCACAAATATATTTGTTGTTTCCAGGATCAACCTAGGAACGGTGACTCCAACTCCTTTATGCACCACCAACCAGTTTACCTAAAATAACATATTTTTAAAAAAAAGTGGTTATTTTTAATTAATGTTATTAACTTTATTTATCCTTCTTATTAATAAATTTTATAGGGTAATTGTTTTTCATGAAGGCCAGGAACGTTGTTTTTGTATAGATATGCCCAGCGCATAAGATGAAAAGTTGTTTACTGGAAAAACTGCTAGGCAGGGCATCTAGAATGTAAAAGCAACTTTTTGCAAAGCTGTAATCTTTACTTTTTTAATAAAATATTCATCTAATGATCTCTATTTTACCTTTCGTTTTTTTTTGTAATAGTTTTATTCTGAAGTCGAGTGATGTGTTGATCTGGATATTATCTCTTTCATGCTACTGTAAGCAAGAATTATACTCATAGTCTCAGTTAGTGATGATACGCGTACCTGCAACAAGGTGTCGTGGTAAAGAATGTCTTTTTCCTTATCTTTCTAATTTTAGCTCCTCTAATGTTTATTTTTCAATTTTTCCCCCTCATGTTATCAAAAGGACTAGGATATTTTGTTGATCGCTGAAGGGAAATTTTTCTCATACTTTGGATTAGTATGATCGTACTTTGTGCATATCCTTTTTTTCAAGTCATAATCAGTCCTGTTAAGGTTCGGCTTCAACAAAGTTGCTCATGTACTAATCATTGTCTTTTCCCTTCCTCAGAGTTTCAAGCATGACGTATGATCTGTGTTAATACGTTAGGGTTTATTCTTTCAATAATGTTTTTGCAGGAGCGGTTTAGGCTATATAAAAAGTTGAATTCCCCCATTGTAAATGTTTGATTCGTAAATTTTTTTTAA